>SNQJ01S0164588.1:21203-33486 GCA_010110895.2 Picea sitchensis | reverse complement strand
AAGTATGGGAATGCCTACCTCAGTGATGATATATTATTGTACTGTATTTCCTTGTTTGTTGGCAGGTTTCCGACCCACTGTTCCTTGTTCCCTACACACACTCAACAAAGTATTTCAGCTATCACTCTGTTCTAACTTCATACTTTGGGGGGCTCTCTATTACACATTATTTTCGTCATCACTATGATCGTTAATGGTGTAAACCTATATGTTTCCTTTAGAGGGGTCAGTGGCCTGAGTTCCTAAAGAGAGAAGGGAGAAGAACTTTTCCTAAGAAAAGTAGTTGCATTTTCCTATGTAAAAACCTTATAAAAAAGGAATTTCGCAGGTTGCTATATAGGCAGGGTGCGAGAATGACCCATTCTCATAGGTTGCACTATAGCTAGGGTGAGATATGTTCACAGGTTGCTCTATATCTAGGGTGTGAGAATGCCTACACATGGGAAAAATGAGCGTTTTCTCGAATCTTCTAGAAGGAGAAACTTCTATGGTGAGGTGGCATCCGAATGGTTTGGATCTTACTCGCTTTCATGATTTAGTGGGATCATCCTAACCTTCTCACCTTATCCTTTTCAACTTATAAAAGGAGAGGAGCTCTCATGGAGAAGGGGTTCTGGTTCTTGAGCTTTGTTGGTTCTTGAGCTTGTTAGCTTTGGTTGGCTTGGAATTATTAGCTTGGTTGGAGTGGATTTGAGATTTGCTTTGTCAAGATAGATTGTGAATATCATCAGATCTATGCTCTCGGAATTCTTGGAGTCAAAGTGTGTGGGGAACGAAGGACAGTTGGAAGGGACCTTATGACATCAAGGCCATGGTTGTAATCTCTCTTTCACATTTAATATGATTCTTTCCTATAAAGCTTGTTGTATTTTATTGTATGATTCCTTGATCACATACATAGGTTTTTATTGAGTTTATGCTATTGCTATCACTTTGGTTGGTTTTTTCTGTCTTGGTCTTGACCTCAAGAGAGCACCAGAGAGAAGCAGGAGCAACAAAGACCCTAGGAAGCGATACTAAGGTATGTTACTTGTTCCTTCCTACTAGTAAATTCAATATCTAAAACTTAAGGAAAGCGTCATGTTTTGGTCTGTTTTGTTCTAGATCCAGGTGGATCTAGGGAGATCGATTAGTGTCCGAACCTACGGATTTATCTAATAATAGCTATGTCTTTGGCTTTTGCAAAGGTCTCTACTGGTTCACAGTGTTGCATGTGGAAATAACTATGCTCGGTTTTAGAAACAATGCATTCTCGGGTGAGTGCTGAGAATCATTTGTCTGGATTTAATGGGTAAGTTTAACAATAACTGATCCTCGTGATGACTATATGGATGCAAGAGGGTGTGAGTTGTCCGACGGGACATTTTAATCAAAGGAAATCTGATTGGGTGATCTGAGTATTTACTCGTTTGAGTGGAATAGGGATGTGGCCGAATTGAGACCTTTCTACTTGATGGCTGGGTGTCTCAATGTGAAGTTCGATGGCATCTTGGTATAATGTGGATTTATGGCTTAACAGGTGACAGTCAGGGTGTCAGACTGGTAATAAAGGTTGTGACTAGACTAGGTGTGCATGGCCTTTAACTCTGATTAAGTTTGGATTCGGGGCACCTCCGACCACAAGGGTTGTCCCTGTCATCCTTAATGATGGATTTTACTGGATTTTCTCATGCTTCAGGTTATGTACTGCTGAGTTGTTAATTATGCATCAACCAATGCTTAATCAAAACAGGTAAACTATGTATTGTGGCACAACACTGCGCGTATGGACATTATTTACTGAATTTACAAAATTCCAGAAAGAAAACAAAACTCAAATCTAACTAGTGTACAAGCTCCGTTGGATTAGAGCGACTCCCATCCTTCTCAAGTTTGATATAGGTAGGGATTTAGGAGAGTGTCGTTCACCCATCCCGATCGTAGCATACCATCCATTTGCACAAGTCTGATTTCTCCTGGTGGTCGAATTTCCGCCACTATGAAGGGTCCCAACCAGTGCATGCGCAGTTTGCCAGGATGCATCTGGTATTGGCTGTCATAGAGTAACACCTTATCTCATTGTGAAAATACCTTGGTCTTGATGTGTTAGTCATGCCAAGCTTTCTATCTTTCCTTTTCAACCGACTGATGGAAATCGGATAGAAATCTGGTTTTGTCGAGTTCTTGTAACTACACAAGATTATGTGCCATTGATTCTTCGTCTATCATACATGTGGCTTGTGCAATGTATAGACTTGGTGTGATGAACTTTGTGAGCACCACCGCCTCTTTTCCGTAAACCAAATGGAATGGTGTATATCTATGAAGTTTCTTTGTAGTTGTCCTATATACCCATAATACCGCTGGAACTCTCTCATTCCAATCCTCTCGGTTTGTGAGACAGACCTTCGTTAGTCCCGTTTCCATGATTTTTTTGAAGGCTTCCAGTTTTGTTGGCCTGTGGGTGATATGGACTTCTCTTGTGATGTTGAATCAATAATTCAGTAGTATGTGTTGTTATAGTGTTGCTAATGAAGTGATCTCCCTGATCGTTGGTTAGGCTCCTAGGACATCCGAAGCGGGTAATGATATTCTTGAAAATGAAACTAGCAGTTGTATCCGTCGAACAATCATGTACTGATGTTGCTTCGTCCCAACGAGTAAGGTAGTCGGTTGCGGTAATGATGTACCTTTCCTTCGAATGTTTGGTTGTGGGGTGGATGGGCCCAATGAAGTCAACTGCACATTTCTCAAATGCCTGTAGATCTCTAACTGGTTGAAGTGGTAGTTCATCTTGGCATGATAGTTTTCCCACCCTTTGACAAACATCACACGATATAGCGTATGCTTTTGAATCCGTGAAAAGTGTTTCCCACCAAAGTCCTACCTGTAGAACTTTCTGTGTCGTTGCCTTTCCTCCTACGTGTCCTCCTGCAATTCCATTATGGCATTCCCAGAGTATATCATGCCTTTCATGATCTAGGACACAGCGCCTGAGGATAATATCTAGTCCTAGTTTATACAGTTGCCCAGTGATCAGCTAGTAATCTTCTGCTCCGATGACCATATGGCATTTCTGAGTTGCGGAATATGTTTTCGGGCAGACTCCTGTGTTGAGAAAGGTTGCTATGTCCTCCAAGTATTCTGGAATTGCCTTGATTCTAAGAAAATGTACATCTGGGAGCTGATCATCGACTGCTCCGCCATTTTCTCCTGACTCTAGTATGGATAGATGGTCGGGTCTGACATTGCATCATCCTGGCTTGAAAATGAATTCAAAAAAAAATTCCTGAAATAACAACAACCATTTGCAAATTCTTCCTTCCAACACAGGTTTATTAACTAGGTATTTTAATGCTGAATGATAAGTAAAGAATTTGAAATGAGATCCTAATAGATAATGTCTAAATTTTTGTAAAGCATAGATCATAGCTAAGCCTTCCCGTTCGGTCGTTGTATAGTTGTGCTTTGCTTGCGACAGCTTCCGCCTTGCAAAATATATGGGGTGATCCATAGCTCCATCTCCTAGTTGCGTTAAAATAGCTCTTAAGGCAATTCCTGAAGCATCCACATGGACATGAAATTCTTTCTCCCAATTTGGAAATATGAGAATCGGTGTTGTGATGAGTTTTTCCTTAAGTGTTTCGAATGCTTTGTTACACTCGGGAGTCCATTGGAACATTTCATCCTTTTTCAAGAGGTTTTCCAGAGGTGCAGTAATGTTGGCATATCTTCGGATGAACTGGCAATAGTACCCTATGTGTCTGAGTGTGGAGCGTAGTTGTTTAGCGCTCGTGGGTGGCCAAATATTAACAATGAACGCTACTTTAATTTGGTCTACTAATACTCCTTCTCGACAGACTATGTGGCCCAACAAATTTCCATGTGGAACACAGAAGATACACTTCCTGAAGTTTAGTGAGATTTGTAACTCTCTGCATCTGTCGAACATTAGCCTCAGTAGTGCTACATGTTCCTTGAGTAGGCTATATATTGTCCAATCATTCATGTAGACTTCTATGAACTTGTGAATGAACTCTCTAAAGGTTACTATCACGATCCTAGAGAAAACTGCAAGGGCCTTCTTTAGACCAAATGGCATGACATTGTATGCAAATGATCCTCATTCAATGATGAAGGTAGTTTTTCTCTTGTCCTCTTCAACAATCCTAACTTGATGGTATCCTGAGAATCTGTTTGTAAATGAGTATGCTTCCTTCCCCACAACCTATTCTAGGACCTCATCGGTGAAGGGTGTTGGGAAAGGGTCATGCACATAGGTAGATTTGAGGCTCCTGTAGTCTACACATACTCTAAAGTCTTTCTTGTTTTGAATGACTATCGGGCTGACCCATTCTGCTTCTTCTACTAGAAAGATAAGGATGGCTTCTAACATCTTATCAATCTCCTTTTTAACTTTTTCTTTTACTCTTGGGTTAATATGGTATGGCCTATGTCTGATAGGCTTGGATCCTGGTTTTATCTCAATCTTCATTTCTACCAAAACTCCTTTGATTCCCTTTAATTCTGAAAAAACAAATCGGGAACAAATCTTCATATTCTCACAGTAAGGCCTATATTTCTTGGTTGGTTTTCTCATCCAAAAGCTGAAAGTACATGAGAAGGATCCTCATTTTGAGATTGAGGCATCCTCGAAACCAATGGATTCCCTGCAAGGACACCTGCTTCTTGAAATGTGAATTGTGCCCTCTTAGGCATCTATTGAAGATTCTGCGTTGGATTCTTATCTAGTTGTACTACCTACTCATTTCCATGTATAGAATCTAAGTGTATGGAATCATCTCTAATGTCTAGAACTAATGGAAGCACAAGACTATCTCCATGTTGCACTGGAGGTGCATGCAAAGTACTCTCCTTATGTGTAAGTAGAAAAGAAGAGTCAAAATCAGCAAACTTAGTGAATTTATACAACCTTGATATTTGATCCACCTCACTAATTGCAATAATGGAATTGTCATGCATATGAAGTATAGAAATTGAATCTGATGTAAATTCAACCTTTTTACCTTTATTAGTGATCTAATAAACTAAGAGCATATTCATAGAAATATTTGGAACATGTAAAACATTCTCAAAACTTCCATTAGGGAGTTCCACTCTTCTCTCTCTTGATATTGCTACTGGAGTATCATCCCCCATGAGAATAGGGGGTCTTGAGCATGAACTCAAAGAAGTGAAAACTTCCTCTTCCGTTGCCATATGATGTGATGCCCAAAATCTATAATCCATGAATCAGATGAGGAATTAATTGCAACAAGAGCATGATGATTACCTTTCTTATGAGCATGATCTTCTTCCTTTTTCTTCATGACTCCTTATGGAATAAAGTTTCCAAGGTTGTTCTGTTGAAGTACATGTGCCATAAGATTGATTTTCTTCTTCATGCATGTGGATTATTCATGATTTTTTTTACTGCAGTAAGTGCAATGATTTCCCTTCTTCTTCTTCTTGGAATCTAAGGGATAAATCATTGCAGAAAGGTACGACCATAGATTCATATTAGTTTCAAGAGGTGATATTACGACTTCCTTTATCAGTAAACAGTGAGGAATTTCGCCAAATGGTTGAAAACCCACTTGTAGAATGGGTCGATTTACTTCTCTGATGGACTATTTCCTCAGAAAGTGAATATTTTGGGAGAAATCCCTTTGTCTTTTAAACGGATTTTTCTTGTCGAAACTCTGATTTTCCTTATTCTCTAGCTTGTTTGGTTTTCTCCAAGCAATGTAGCTATGATACCATGTCAATGTTTCATTGAAACCTACATAGGAGATATAGCTAAAGAAAGTACAAACAAATCTTATCAAGAAAGGACGAGAGATTCATATGGAAGAATGAGAAAATATATTCACACTACTGCAATGAGCTGACCAATGAATGAATAATTGATACTATTATGATTGATACCAATGATGATCAATATGATACAATGAATTAGTGCAATATACTCATGTATAGGAAATAACATTCCATAATTAAGAAAATCAATCAAGCAATTATCTTTCCTTAGGAATGCATGCATGCATAATAGTGATGGTCTAAATAGAAAGTCTAAAATAGAACTAGTCAGTTAACTCCCACTAAACTAGTGTGTTGGAAATAGTAATTTCTCCAACACTACCAAAGTCACTATAATATAAGAGAAAAAAAGAAGAAGTAGGGATCTTCCAGAGATGGGAAATGAGGTCATCAACGAAGATATGAGAAGTAGTTACCCCGACCTCCACGTAACAACCCTTCCCGATGCAAGTAACCCTCGCTTTGTGGGGCCACCCTCTAGGGGTACTAAAAGTGTGATGCGATGTCTACCTCAGGGACCACAAGGAACCTTCTGAAGAAGGAACCCCCCTTGCAGTCACTCGTGTAGAATCCTAGGAAAGGAAACTATGTTTACCAATTTCACAATGGATGATCGGGCAGGTAACCAGTTGAATGTCAAGACTAAGAAAACGGAACTAGGAATGGTGAACATAAATCCATGACCCAAATACTAAGAATAAGTGGTGTCACCCCAGGGACCTGCCGCTCTTTAAAGCTCCAAAATTGTTGTAGTCCCACTAGGCAAACGGTGTTGAATTTTTACTATGCTAGGCTCAAGCATGAGGTTTATTTCAATTTTAGAATTTACTTGAACCATAAACAAATGCAGCTACACCATTAACAATTGCTACTATAACCAAGATCACAAGAAGAAATACCATTCACAAGAACACAAGAAATATCCTTGGAAACCCTTCTCAACAAGGGAAGAAAACCAACAATTATTTGCTATATTCTCAAGAGAAAGACCTCCCACACCATAGACCTAGCACAAAAAAGGGTGCTCTCAAAAACCAAGAAGAATAGCGCACAAGAGAGGTGTGCACTTCAGCCCTAGAATATGTACTTGCTGAAATTTCCAAAGTCACATGTGTGTTGTGTTTCCTCAATGGGGAAATCATCTTTATTTATACTAGACTCGACACATCAAAAGTGGTGTCTATTGGCACAACAGGTCCGACCTCAATAACTCAGAATATAATTAATAATTACCATATTAATTATCTTTAATATTAATTATGTTTCACTTTATGGTGGGGCCGACCTGTAATCTTTACATCACAATTAGGGTTACAGATAAATCTAACTCTTAGACAATATAGCAAGGGATCTCACACACCCTCTAGTGCTCAGCTACTAGGGGCACATCCACCTATGGTCAACCACAGGGACATCTAACTCAACAGATATCTATCTCACTGAGTCTCAAAGGAGAATCATTTGGACACACACTCACTAGTGCTTAGCGACTAGGGTCATGTCCACCTGTGCTCGGCCATGGGGACGTCCTACTCAGCAGATCTCTATCTCATTGAGTCTCACATGAGAATCATCTGGAGTACCACATCATCTCAACTCTCTACACAGAGGAGAACAATAACCCATCACATGGGCACCTTCACCCCTCACATGGGTACACATCATTTCATCTCAAACGACACACCCATCTCATGGGCCTCCTCCCCACACAGGGGCACACAATGTTCCATCTCAGTCTCATAGAGGAATGACACACCCATATCATGGGCACACCCAGCTCATGGGTTCTCTCATAGGTCAACTCATTCAATCTGTGTCCTGGAGGATGTCTTGTGAATTTGTAATCATCAACACTCCCTTTCAGCTAGAGAGGCATTCTCCACCAGGCCAAGTCTCTCATAGAAGTACTTGAACTTCATTTTGGAAAGTCGTTTGGTGAAGATATATGCAATATGCTAATGTGTAGGAAGGTATTGCACATGTGTTTCTTTCCTATGCACCATGTATCTGATATAATGACATTTTGATAGTATGGATAGAAGTATATCGGGATACTGGAGCAAATGTCTCATCATAGTCAACTCCCTCTACTTGTGAGAGTCATCTGGCTACAAATATCGCTTTGTATTTCTTGACACTTCCATCAATTGCCTGCTTGATCTTATAGATCCACTTGGAATTCACTACAAACTTCCCTTTTGGTATCAAAACAATATCCCACACATGATTCTTCAATATATATTGATATTCTTCTGTCATGGCATCTTTCCATACATGTTGACCTGTCACTTCTCCATGACAAGAAGGCTCAGAATCAATGATGTGGCTCATGGATGAAAAGTAGCTCGAAAATCTCTTTGGTCTCTTTCTCTCTCTAGATGTGCGTCAAGGAGTTTCATGTCCCTCTGCCTCCTATAGAGTTTTTCAAGCCGAGGCAAGCCTTTTATGGCCTTTTGTAATGTCTCTGGGAACATCAACTGGAGCAATAGGATCAACAAAATCAATTGGATCAATAATTGTCTCCCTTTGAACTGTTCAAGGGGGAGAAGGTATTGTCTCACTGTCAATCTCCATCTGATATTCTCTAGATCTTTGAATGGCTATCTCTTCTTCAAAAATAACATCTCTTCTCACCTCAATATGTCTCTAACTAGGGATGTAGATTCAGTAATCCTTTGAAGATTCATTGTATCCCACAAATGTTCCCTTTCTTCCTAAGGGGTCTAGCTTGGATCTATTTTCTTTGGGTACATGTACATATGCTTGGACACCCAAATATCCTAAAGTGTCCTACCTTAGGCTTCACTCTAGTGAAGGCTTCTTCGGGGGTCATTCTCTTAAAAATCTGGTGAGGACTCATGTTATGATCATATACTGTTGTCATGGATGATTCTACCCATAG
This sequence comes from Picea sitchensis, assembly GCA_010110895.2. Lineage (NCBI taxonomy): Eukaryota > Viridiplantae > Streptophyta > Pinopsida > Pinales > Pinaceae > Picea > Picea sitchensis. The sequence continues at coordinate 24,785 of SNQJ01S0164588.1, read as the reverse complement.
AACAATAGGTAGTTGTTGATCATGTATCATTGCTTTGGTTGCTTCAATGATGGTTCTGTTCTTCCTCCTTCTCAGATAGTTTTGAATCCCTCTGATTCAAGTGACTCCCTTTGAAGTCTGAAGGACAAACATCTTCCTTTGGTGTTAACCTGCCTAGAACTAGAAAACAAATGAAAGGAAACAATACAATAATATCTCCTAGAGGAGAATAATGAGTACATCTCTAGAATCAAAACAATTTAAGGATTGTTTTCATAGCAACAATGCCTACTTGTAATGTAGCAAACTTAGAAATGCAGGTTAGAGGTATGATAATTAAAACAATCAAACCTAGAGTCTTCACTTGCAGTGTGTTGTTCCTTTGAATTCACTGAGATCCCTCTCGATCCATGATTTCAACAAAGTTTCCTTCCTCCTGCAAGTACCCTCATGACAAGGATACAAATAATATATACAAGTGCATACTTGAGAGTGTTGATATGATTTCTCCAATTGCACCTAGCTGATCTCTGATCTCTGACATCTTCATGAAGAATATAGCAATGATGTCACCTTTTTTCATCTTGATATTTTGAAGTTGGCCCTTTAATGTAAGATCTTGAGTATATGATTATATCTCTTGCCTTAACGTCATAATCCTTCCTTTCTTCCTTCTCTTCATTGGTAGTTGTCTTTGGTAAATCTTTTTATATCACCCACAATAGATATTCCTCTTCAAGAGTGATCTGAAGTCTTGACTTCTAGGAACTGAAGTTGCTTGATCCATCAAGCCTATCTTCCACCAAGGTTATTTTCATCATATTTTCATATTCTTCACAAACCCTTGTCAATTGGGCTAGAAAACCTAACGGTTAGGCTAGGCTAGAAAACTTAGGTTTTGTTGGACTTATGACTGCTAAAAATAATCCTTGAAGGTTAGAAGAACACTGGTGAGCTGAAAATCTCCTTCAATGAGCTATAGAAACCCTAAGACTAAAATTTCTGCAGAAAACTGTGAAACCCTAGAAACCCTAAGGTCAAAAATCCAAAATGCTCGAAAATGCAATTTGAAACTTATTGGAGGTGTGCTGAAGGAGGTTGTACACTCCTATACAAATTTTATCCCCAACGCCCAATTTTATGGTGTTGAAATGGCCAAACAAGAGAGGGTCATACGGATTTCTGGAAACCATAGGATGGTCGTAGGGTTCTACAGAAGAGGACAACTTTCTTTGAATTCTTCTGCAATGGGTTCTTCAAGACCTATGCTCTAATCCCATGTTGAATTTTCACTATTCTAGGATCAAGCATGAGGTTTATTTCAATTTTTGCATTTACTTGAACCATAGACAAATGCAGCTACACCATTAACAAGTGTTGCAATAACCAAGATCACAAGAAGAAATACCATGCATAATAACACAAGAAATAGCTTGGGAAACCCTTCTCAACAAGGGAAGAAAACCCAACAATCCTTTGCTATATTCTCAAGAGAAAGACATCCAACACCATAGACCTAGCACACAAAAGGGTGCTCTCAAAAACCAAGGTTAGCTCCCAAGAGGGGTGTGCACTTCAGCCCTAGAATATGTACTTGATGAAATTTCCAAAATCATATGTCTATTGTGTTTCCTTAATGGGGAAATCACCTTTATTTATACTAGACTGGACACATCAAAAGTGGTGTCTACTGTCACAACAGGAATGACCTCAATAACTTAGAATATAATTAATAATTACCATATTAATTATATTTTACATTAATTGTCTTTCACTTTATGGTGGGGCCGACCTATATCCTTTACATCACAATTAGAATTATAGGTAAATGTAACTCTTAGACAATATAGAAAGGGATCTCACACACCCACTAGTGCTCAACCACTAGGGGCACGTCCACCTGTGCTCAACAATAAGGACATCCAACTCAACAAATATCTTTCTCATTGAGTCTCATAGGAGAATCGTCTGAACACACACTCACTAATGCTCAACCACTAGGGTCACATCCACCTGTGATCAACCACAAGGATGTCCTACTTAACAGATCTCTATCTCATTGAGTATCATAGGAGAACCATTTGGAGTACCACATCATCTCAAATCTCTACACAGAGGAGAAAAATACACCCATCACATGGGCACCTTCACCCCTCATAAGGGTACACATCATTTCATCTCAAACGACACACCCAAATCATGGGCCTCCTTCCCACATAGGGGCACATAGTGTTCCATCTCAGTCTTAGAGATGGACGACACACCCATCTCATGGGCACACCCAACTCATGGGCTCTCTCACAGGCCGACTCACTCAGTCAGTGTCCTAAAGGATGTCTCATGAAGTTGTAATCATCAAAACATGGAAGAGGGGAGATCTCAAACCATCACTTCACTTGACCTCATGATTAACTCCCATATAAGAGGAGTTATCTCGACAAACGTCATTTCTTACTACTTGGATTTCAACACTCTCTATTATTCTACAATCTCATTTAAGTGGCTTGGAGAATTTACTCTCCACCCTACAACCAAGGCCCTAAACTCCTTGATTTGTGGTCATTTTCTAATAAAGAAAGGGTCTAATTTATTTTAGATTATGCGCTTGTTCCTTTTATGGTTGTTTGTTACTCAAAAGGAATTGCAGATGCAACTTGATGATGATGTGTGACACTTAACTCCAAGAATAATTCAAAAGAAAATATGAATGCAATGCAATATTTAAGTTTTAATGAAGGCTATATATAAAAAGAAGCAGGAGGTTTGAAGAAAAGAAGCAATTACAACTTTCAAAGAAAGAAACATAAACTACTCTTTGAATGAAATTTAATTTGCTTTAAAATGCAAGCTCAAAAATGCACCACCCAAAAACTAGAATGCAAAATTTATTTCCATTTGATTGTAGATGCAATGAACTCAAATCAAATGCAAGTTCTTTCTACTTCCTTAGTTTCAATGAAAGAATCCAATGTAGATACAAAGGAACATGAAGAAAAAATATCAAACAAAATATGCGCTCAATATATTGACAAGTACTTAAAGAAAATGAAAGAATGCCTTTAACAAACGTTCAAATAAGAATGCAAATCTTTAAAGAAAAAGTACATCACTTGTTGAAACCTCAAATCCCAAATAGAAAAGGTTAATTGCCAATGCAAAGTTGCAAAAGAGTCCAGGAATACTCTTGACGAAGAGTTTGTTAGAAAAGACAAAACAAGAAACTCAACAAAGCAACTTGTAAAATCTCCAAATCAAAGAAAAGACTCCAAAAGAAATCAAATAGAACACTTTAAAATCTTTGTAAGAATTGTGACAGAGGTCTTAACAACTACAGGTACGAGGCTCAAGCTACTAAAAACATAGTCTTGTATAAAGGATCGGGTTAACCTTTATGATAGTTGTGTGTAATTAACAACTTGATAGGAGATAATCAAATGAAAAGAGGCAACAAAAAGAAAATAAAATCCCTTAACTTGAAGCAATCAAAGGCACACTAAAGGATAAGAGATTCTGAAACAAAAGTCTAAGTAAAAAATATGAGAGATAGAGGAAAAAAGGACTAAAACTAATCCAGAAGCAGAACTAATGCTCATGGAATAAGGG
>SNQJ01S0164588.1:3270-18202 GCA_010110895.2 Picea sitchensis | reverse complement strand
TGGAATAGGTGTGAAAGATAACTTTCCAAAGCTTCAAACAATCATAGAATCTCGTGTTAGGGAGCAATGAAATCCACTTGCTACATTTTTTCCTGGGAAGCCCTTCTAACACAAGGGTCAATCATGAGGTCGCATTGAGACTGGCAGAGTTACTCACCCTTCTTTGTTGGTCTTGGTGTAGAGATTGCACGTATTATGGGGGTCGCTTGAAGGTATACCCACAATGATGAGTGGAAGCCTTTTAAGTTGATTTCGGGCTAGATACCCTGCCTTTGTGTGTGGATCAGACTGTTGATTGTTTCCCCAGGCATCATTATAGTAATTGGTAACCTTAGTGTCCTATCTCTTTAGGTTTTTTACTTGAGGTGACTATGGAGGGGCAAGTCTTCATGGTACCTAGAATCGACGTTGGCCAAACTCACTCGGGCTCCTTGGAGGGTATACCCACGAGTATGTGTGGGAGCTTGCACCAAGGTGTAAGTCCGTTAGGCAGGTCATCAACATAGCTTTTCCACCTGCTCTATCTCAACCCCTTCTTACATTATTCCCGCGATGTTGGATTTCATCACCAACTAGTGAGTTCATTGTGAGAAGGTTTTGTTTGCTTGCTTGCCTGCTAGATTTTTAACCTATGTTGTTTGTTTTCCCTAGTGGACTCTAGATTGGATATTTATTTAATGACATCAGTTCCTGAAATGACGAATGAAAGAACCCCTACTCCAGGGGAACCTTTTTTTTTTCCTTCTTACGGAAACATTGGTCCTCCTCACATTACTACTTTGAGCCTTCCAGGTCTCACAATTGGATTACTGGTATGGTTGTTTTCCACTCAGGTAATCTGGAATGCAGTTAGTGCTTTGTTTGTAAGCACTTCCCCCCAAGAACATCAACCTCATGTTGATCCTTTGCCTTCTTCACCGGTAAGATATTCTTCGCCTTTGTCACTTGCAAGGTCTTATTCCGTTTCATATTCTTTGTCGAGTGCAAGCTCTGAAGCTAGTAACCCAGTGGATAAGAAGAAGAAGAAACAGAAGAATAAGAAGAAGAAAAATAAGCAAGGATCCAAACTTCCAACCTTTGTCAGACATGTTGGAAAGAATCTAGTTACTATTCATCATGTTGGGAGTGTTGATGATGTCAAGATCACCCAGACAACCCACAATCCCAAGTACCCTTGCAGGCTTTGTAAGGGTAGCCATCATCTTAAGGATTTCCCTGGTTTATCCAAGGTTATAGAAGCCTGGTCTACACACCCTCGCCAACTTGTTTCATCAACCTTTGAAAAGCATGTTGATGACCTCCCATCAACTAGTAAAGATATTGTTAGGAAGAAGAAAAGTAGAGTCAAGTTCTCATGTTTGTTATGTGGAGGGAGTCATCAAACTCTCCTTTGCCCTCATGTGGATGAAGCCTCGAAATGACTAGAAGACATGAATGTCCCCCAGCCTCAACTTCCAGCTGCTTATCGCAAGCTTTGTCTCAACCCCCATGTAGTTGACGAAATGATCAATCTAGCCCCTTCATCGGTCAATCTGGTTGATCATGTAGTCAATCTGGTCATGTCCTTAGTGGTACTAGTTGACATGGTGGTCGGGCCGATCCCATCTTCATTCGATCCCACTCTCCTGTTAGAGAGTGAAATCCCAGTGGTTGATCTGTTTCCATCCCTTGACCCCATTCTCCCCTTGGAGAATGCAACCCAAGTTATCGATCTGATCTCATCTTCATTCGATCCTACTCTCCCGCTAGAGAGTAAGCCTGATTTTTCCCATGTTTTTCTCATTGATACAAAATATACCATGTCGAGGGGTATTCCTCCTTCTCCCATGGAACGTCCTCCAAGTAATGATTCCATCCTTTTCAATTGGGGTGTGCTAATTGGACCTCATCTTCCCTCTCACATTCCTTTCCAGATTACAGTACAGATTTTTGGTCGGGACGTTCCTTAGACGCTGATAGATGAAGGTGCGTCCATTAGTATTTTGTCCTTTCTTGCTTGGCAAGATTTGGGTTATCCTCAGCTTGCACCGGATATACAGAATCTGTTAGCTTTTAATAGAAGAACTAGTCAACCTTTAGGGACCCTTCCTCAGTTTCCTGTAACTTTGGGAGGGAAAACTGTCTATATTGATGTCATGGTAGTCCAAGACCCCTTGGATTTCACTTTAATCCTTGGTTGAGATTATGTCTATGCCATGAAATCTATTGTGTCCACTATTTTTCATGTGATATATTTCCCGCACGATGAGAATAGTGACTTTTGATCAACTTTCATTCATTGGTCCTAACTCAATGACCTCCCTAAATGGTTCGTATATGCAGACAGTGTCACCCTTGCCACAGGTCAATTATGTGGCATTGTCTCCCATGTATTCATCTTCTGATGACTTAGATCTAGTAGTTGACATGGTTATTTCTTCGATAAGGTATTTAGATTTTGATGTCCTTACCCCTGTCACGACCATCGACATGGCATCCTTCCAGAGTGTTGTTCTTCCATCTAGTGAATATCTCTTGGAAGCCAAGATTGAGTTTTGTCCCTTGACATGGTGTCCTTATAGAGCATTGTCCTCTTGGAAGCCATGATCATGAAGAGCTTTGAGCATGGTTTTCTGATTTCAATCTCATTAAAAAATGAAACCAACTTTGAGCATGGTTTTCTAATTTCAAACTCATTAAAAAATGAAACCAGCTACGAGGATAGTCTTTGTGTCTCTGTGGCAACCTCGTTAAAAAATGAAACAGAGGTTATGAGCATAGTTCTTGTTTCTGTGTTAATATTGTTAAAAAATGAAACAGAGGTATGGGGATTGAACCTAGATTCTTGAGCGTGGTTTTTTTATTTCAAGATCATTAAAAAATGAAACCAACTTTGAGCATGGTTTTCTGATTTCAAGCTCATTAAAAAATGAAACTAGTTGTGAGGATAGTTTTTGCGTCTCTGTGGCATCCTCATTAAAAAAGGAAATAGAGGTTACAAGAATAGTTCATGTTTTTGTGTCAAGCTCATTAAAAAATGAAATAGAGGTATGCGGATTATACCTAGATTTGAGCATGAGTTTTTTTTATTTCAATCTTGTTAAAAAATGAAGCCAATTGCGAGGATAGTTTTTGTGTCTCTGTAGCAACCTCATTAAAAAATGAAGCAAAGGTTATGAGCATAGTTCCTGTTTCTATTTCAAGATCATTAAAAAATGAAATAGATGTCTAGGGATTGAACCTGGATTCATGATCATAGTTCTTCTCTTGTGTCAAGCTCGTTAAAAAATGAAACAACTTCCACCTCTCTGTTTGAGTCAAGTCCTTCGTCTAGTGTTTGAAGCTTCATTTCATCCGCCTGTATTGTTGGATGAGATGAAGATTGGGGGGCAATGCTTCTAGCCTCTGGACTTCATGTTGAAGTTAAACCTCTAGCTTTTTAAGATGGGGGCTAAGTACCAGCCATGTGTTGGGAAATCACAAGCTTAGTTTTCTATGGTTCAAGCTTGTGTAAAAATGAAACCACCTACCCCAAGCATAGTTTTCTATGGTTCAAGCTTGTGTAAAAATGAAACCACCTACCTCAAGCATAGTTTCCTCTGGTTTAAGCTTGTGTAAAAATGAAACCAGGTCCAAGCATAGTTTTGTTAAGTTTTTAAGCTTGTGAAAAAATAAAATCTATCCCAAGCATAGTTTTGTTTTGTTTTAAATCTTGCGTAAAAATGAAAACAATCCCGAGCTTACTCTTTTTTGTTTCTCATGCTTGTAAATACATGATAATAAGTTATCGAGCTTAGTCTTTGTTCTTTCTCATGCTCGTAAATACAGGGGAATAAGTTACTGAGCTTAGTCTTTATTCTTTCTCGTGATTGTAAATACATGAGAATGTAACCAAGTATACTTTTATTATTATTTTGAGCTCGTAAAGGTTATACGAAAAAGGAACCCCCTAGAGTTCCCTTTAAGCTATTTTTAGACTCTCTAAACATGAAAAGATTGTCGAGCGACCTTGTTCTTTTCACGCTCATTAAAGTATTTGAAGAAAACATGTGTTGAGCGATAGTTTTTCTCTTTTTCAGTCTCATCAGAATACTTTACGAAAAAGGAACTGAGAGATTTCTCTTTAAGTGTTTTTCAAATTCTATAAACATGAAAAACCCCCGAGTTTTCTATCTTTGGACTCATTAAACAAACATCGAAAGACCCATACGGGACCGAACCACACCTTCCTAGGGTTCATTAAACATACTCTGAGGGACTCCTCCAAAGGATGAGCTTACATTTCAAGCATATGTTATCCTCCTCAAGCTTATGTAAAAATAAAGAGGTACTCGACAGAAATGGTGGGGGGAAAATTCGGAAAGAAATGTGTCTAAACCTGTATTCTATGGAAGAGTCACTTTTGAACATGACACCCTTTCACTCACTTTCTATCTAGGTTGGAAAATTCGCTTGTCTCTTGATCATACTCCTTTATATGATTAAAAATTGGCCTGTGATCCATGTTGTTGAGTCAGTGTTTCCAAGATAGTTGTTGTGTCATCAATATGTTCAAAGAGAAGTTCAACCTAGAAAGCCTTTTATTTCATCGGCCATTTCTGCAGTCCTTAAGCCTTCTATTGCGTCGGCCATCCCTAAGTCGGTCCTAAATCACTGGTTACTCTGATCTACATGAAATCTTGTTACCTATTTCATGTCATTGATGTGGGATACATTAAGGCCCTCCTATGATGAGTCTCTTCTTGTCGACTTCAACTCATTATCCAGGAATTGGACTTAGAAACTAATTGGTACCTTGGAACTTGCATGCCTCAATGGTAATTTTCCTCGCTTTCGATAGTGGCTTTTCATTATTGACCCCTAATCGGAAGATTCCGCTGAGTGTTCGACTTCAGCTCATTAAATCACATTCGTTGGATTGTACTAGAGTACCTTGGGAGTCATTGTCATTAATGGTGATTTCCCTCGCACTTGTTAATGGTATACACTAATGACCAGTAATCAAGTGGTTTCTACCATGTTCAACCTCAACACATGTATTCACATGGTTAGATTCGTACTATAGACTGGTGGAGATGAAGACCCTAGATATTTTATGATAGATTCAGGTTGTGTTGGAGTATATTCAGTGTATTGTTACATAGATCCACATTGTATGTCTCGTGGCTATGTTCAAATTTGAGTCTTTAACACATAGATCCACAGTGTATTTTTTGTGGCTATGTTCAGATTTGAGTCACAATGGCATGGATCCACAGTGTATGTTTGGTGGCCATGACCTATCTTAATTGACATGGATATTTCCATGTTGGCATTTATGCTTTGAGTCATTTGTATTCTGATTATGGGAATGCCTACCTCAGTGATGAGATATTATTATATTGTATTTCTTTGTTTGTTGGCAGGTTTCCAACAAACTTTTCCTTGTTCCCTACACACACTCGACAAAGTATTTCAGCTATCACTCTGTTCTAACTTCATACTTTGGGGGGCTCTCTGTTACACATTATTTTTTTCACCCTTATGACCGATAATTATGTAAACCTATCTGTTGCCTTAAGAGGGGTCAGTGGCCTGAATTCATTAAGAAAGAAGGGAGAAGAACTTTCCCTACAAGAAGAAGTTGTATTTTCCTTTGTAAAAAACCCTATTAAGGAAGTTTTTTGCAGGTTTCTCTATACATAGGGTGCAGAAATGCCTAATTTCTGCAGGTTGCACTAGAGCTAGGTTACGGAGTTTTCGCAGGCTACATTATTGCTAGGGTGTGGTGGCCTTTGTACGTGGTAAAAACAAGCATCTTCTCGATGCTTCTAGAAGGAGAAGCTTCTATGGCGAGGTGGATTTCAAATGGTTTAGATCTGACTCACTTTCATGATTTAGTTGGATCATCCTAACCTCCTCACCTTATCCTCTTTAGCTTATAAAAGGAGAGGAGTTCTCATGGAGAAAGTTAGATTGATGAGGGTTTGAGTTGGATTGAGCTTGGGAAATTTAGCTTGAGCTTGGCTTTGTTAAGATAGATTGTGAATAGCTATCAGATCCATGGTCTCAAAATCCTTAGAGAAAGAAGTGTGTGGGAAGAAAGGAATTGTGGGAAGGAACCTTATGACATCAAGGCATCCGGTTGTAATCTCTCTTCCTATTATTTAATATAATACAGTGGCATGCTTCTTTCCCATAGAATTATCTTTATTTTATTGCATAATTCCTTGATCATATGCATAGGTTGTCATCGAATATACTTTTATTGATTTCAATTTGGTTGGTTTGTGTCTCACTACAGGATTAGTATCAAAAGAGCACTAGAGAAAAACAGGAACAACAAAGACATAAGGAAGCGACACTTAAAGGTATGTCTCTCGTCTTTTGTTCGGTAGTAAATTCGATGATTAGAGCCTAGGGAAAGTGCCATGTTCTATCTTGTTTTGTTCTAGATATAGGTGGATCTAGGGAGATTATTTTATGTCTGTATTTACCAATTTATCCAACAACAACATCGGTGCATGTTACCAATACGAGCACCAAAAAACAAAACCTCCGCTAAAACCTCTACCCACCCAAAAAAAATTCGTTATAGGGAACATCCATTAAAACCTCTATTATTCATCCATATTCAATCTTTATATTATTTTTCATACATCTCGATGATTTTAGAGTGGAAAATTTGGAGGAATCATCTTGTAGGGCTATTTTAGTTGCAAGTCCCAGTTTGGAAAATTGGGGTCCAAAACCTTCCAAGGCTATCTTGAGGCATCAAATGAAATTTTTGGGGTCAAAACTTTCCCATTGTTATCACCATAACAATTATACATGAAAGTTGAGTTTCATATTTAGCGATATAGAGACATAGCACGATTTGGATGTCCAGGTCATAAGTGGTGGCATGCCGACAAATATAGCGGAGGCGTGAGAGGTAGGACTCGGCGGACCATCGATATTGAAGCAACCCAGATTGATGGCTAAGGCACATATCGGAGAATGAAGCAGCGCGGAAGATAAATATTCGAAGGCGAGCTGGGGAACACTACTGCGGTTTCATCCATGGATGCTTTGTGCCCTCATAGGTACATCAGGGTGAAAAGTAGTTTGCGTAAAACCATTTTCCCAAAGCATTGATGTCACATGGTATAATACGTATAATCAACAATTCCTGTGGGGGAGCGTGACGGCTGGTCAAATCACCTCACTTCACATCTTTGCAATGCTAGGTGAACACTCCTGGATAACTAACTCAAAGACTCATCATTCAAAATAAATTATTTTCAATGCCAGGTGAACAGTGCCAAATAGCTAACTCAAAGACTCATCATTCAAAATAAATTGGTAAAGTGTGACAAACCAATGTACCCACAAGTAATCTTGTCAATAATTCATGATTAAAACTCGATGACTACAGATATTCAAAATATGGGTGGCATTATTTGGTTCCATGAAATCATTGTCTCATTCATAAGTAGAGTAATCTCAAACTGGACTGACTTCCGAATTTCAGTAGAGTTAAGGAAACCAAAAATCCTGTTCTTTGAAGACATGGACAAGGCCAATCAAACAATACCCATTGAAACAGGGTTTTCAAATAACATGGCAAGTTTACCAATGAGTAAGGAAGAAAGGTTGATTGCACAGATTTTAGCAACCAAATTCCATACTGACCCTACAACAGAACCAGAATCAGAGGTCAGACTAAATCATGTCATGAGAGATATAATCATCAATGGACACATGGATGGACTCTACAAGCAAGCGGTGAAGAAGAGGCGAAGAAAACGATAGAAAGCGGAGATCATAACTGAAGCAGTTGAAAGTGTTGGGGAAAATCAACCAGTTCGGTTGAGCATGCTAAGGGAAGAAATTGCCAAGATGGAATGAATTCTCAAGTAGAATTGAATACGTTCCAGAAAATTTTGGACATATGGCGTTCAAATAGAAATCTCAGATATGTCAGACCTGTTTGTAATGATCCCTGTAATATAGGAAAATTGTCATTATACTTTACTCTTTTGTAACTGACCTCTATCTTTAGAACTATGGGGGAGTTTAATCACTTTGAATCCCACAGTAAATCCTCTATATATATCATCCTGAAGATATAGAAAAAAAGGGAGGAGGGGGCCTGCCCTCGTTGCAGGTAGACTTTGTAAAATCATGGAGCTAAACTGAATATATGATGCAGAAGAAATTTTTTGAATTGTTTATGAAAAGATTCTAATTGGCTTTGATATGAGTTATGTCTTCTTTCATAGTGTGTGTTTCCTGTGTCTTTAAAATTCCATTTGCAAGTTCCTCTTTTAAATTGGAGAGTTAAAAGTATGGAATTCATCTGATGATACTCTAGACTTAGCAATTTAAATTTATGTGATCTCTCTTCTCAACTATTTTAGAATTCATTCTAATATGCTCTCAAGTAGTTTTGTGTTTCCTTTTTCTTATTTTGCCATGAAATTTTCAATTTGAAAACTCTGACTCATTGCCTCACTTAGCCTTTCTCCTCTATACAAGTTCTAATGACATGCTACTACATTATTTATTTATGACTCCATACCCCAAATGTTACCCTCCACTTCTTCAACAACTTCATAATACCCCCCAAAACAAACCAAATCTAGCCAGTGATTGACAAAGATATATCACATGACACGAGATATCCCTCTTTTAGTTGAGAAAGCTAGTGCTTTAGCTCTAAAGCTGGTTGAAATATTTACATCTGTCGTTTGTCTATTCAGTCGGACAAATTTTACAGAGTGCTAACATTCTGACGCCGCTGCCAGGGACGAATTTGAAAAATCTTCCCTAGGAAATAATGACATGGTTGAGTTCTAAGGTCTGAGAGCAGCAGACACTTAGGCACATATTGGTTGTATTCCTACTTAGGTGACTCCACACATCAAAAGTCAGTTTGAAGGTGATTCCATTGGTAGAAGAATCTAGAAATTTAAATTTTCAATGGCGACTCCACTCTTAATACATAATCCAGCTTCCAAAACATTATTGGTGACTCCACTCAAGCTTCAAATGAAATTCATAGACTCCACTAGAAGATGAGATACCCTGACATAGGTATGAAAAGGCATCATGGAAGAAACCTGTACTTAAAATGGGATCGCCTCCAAATATTTTACTATTTGTTATAAGTTACCTCTGCTCCTTCCTTGAACATTCCAAACAAATATTTCTTTACCTACTGCATTCTAATGATGATCATGAGAATTTTGAAATTGCATATCCTCCTCTTAAAGTTGTACATACATATCCTCACTATATCACTGATCTTGATAACAATTTTCCATCTCGACCATGTGATGACCATGACCAAGTTAATCAGCCCCATGAATCCAAGGCTAATATCTCTCCTCCCGTACTTGGTCCAACATCCTCCAATACCGAACATAGATACATACCCTTGAAACTACCCCAAGTCCTCCATGATTTCCCTCCAAAGCACTATGAGTATCTACCTGTGTTTGATGGGGAACCTGATGGCATCTCGGCTGAAAAGCACATCCAAGGATTTGAGAATTTTGTATATTTGTTTGAGATCGTCCATGATGATGTTTGTATGAGGTCCTTCTCTCAAACCTTGAAAGGGGACACCAAAGACTGGTTTAAACATTTGCATCCAGAAACAATTGGCTCATGGGAGTAGTTAAAGAATGTTTTTTTTAACTTTTGGTGCAAGAAAAAATATTTGGAGTTACAACTTATAGAGTTTTATGCTTTGGAAAGGCAGAGCAATGAAACTATCTCTATATTCAGTAGAAGGTTTTCCAGTATTTACTACAAATTGTCTGAAGAAATTCAACCCACTGAAACTGTTACCATGCTCCATTATGCGACTACTCTTCACCCATATTTGTATTTCCTCTTGATGGAAAGAAGACCTAAGTCCTTACAAAAAATGTTTAATGATGCTCAGGACATTCAACACAACATCCAAGCATGTAAACAGATCCAAAAAGAGTGATTGAATGCTCAAGAACATGAAAGAGAATATGAACAAAAAATAATTGATTGGAATCTTGAGCATAGAATTGACAATATCATAGGTCCTCTTGGAGTTTCCAATTCTTATGATTTTGCTAAAAAATATATTCCACTTTTTGAAAGAGGAGGTGTTGATTCAGCTTCTGATCCATCCCATGATAAGCAAGGGGATGATTATTTTATGTATTCTTTTGTAGACAGTTAAGAGGATGAGTTTGCAAATTAGTTTGTTGAAGAACAGATTGATGTTCCAAGTTTGTTCTTCCTAGATGACGTTGCATATGTTGTTGATTTTCCTGTATATGACAAATATGAGGATGATTGTGATGTTGAAGACATTTCTTTTCAACAGTACAGTGGGATAAATTAGCCTATGTATCATAGTTACAGAAAGAAAAATATCAGATCATCTAAAGAGAATTCTCTACCTTTATGCTTTGTTGCATTTAAATTGTTGAAAGAGAATTCTAAGATCATTGTTGAGGAAAATGAGTTGGTGTTGATCCAAAATCACACTAAACCAACGAGACAAATTGACAAGATATTGCAGTGCTCTTCTCATGTGTTTGATGACCCTATTACATGTTGTGTATAATATCTTGTCAACTCAAAAGTGTAGTCATTGGTCTAAGATAAAGTTGAAAACAATCATGTTCATAAATCCAAAGAAATCGAAAAATGTGCCTATAACAACAATGAATAAATTGAAGAAAGTTTTGAATCAGGTAAAAGAACCTTGTTGTTGTGTTTTTCCTCTTTCGAACTGTTGAAACAAAATATTTGTAATGTTTCAAATCAGAAAGCATCCAAGCATGACGTCGAATATGAAGAAGGAAGTGGACTTACATATGAAAGCTATCTTCCCTTATGTTTTTCCTCCTTTGAACGGTTGAAAGAAAATCATGAGAGGACAGAAGAAACAGGGAAGTCTGAGTGCATTCGCAGTGGCACTATTTTTGTTATCATTAATGAATACCAACAGCACCCACATGCATTAGATGATCATGTAGCCAATTACTTGGGAGAATATTCAAATTCAAGTTTGCAAACTATGCTTAACCATAGAATCAAAAAGGAAGAAGAAGTTTATCAAGAAATTGTTGTTAAAGGTTATTTTCCTTCTCCTGAAACTAACATAGATATTCAACAATATTTTCAGCAAGATGAAGTGTTTCAGATTTGTCTTTCTTCCCTTGAAAATGACGTGGTTGTCTTATTTCTAGGAAGCCTAGACAAGGATGAAGATTCTGAAACTGCATCTATGGAGACTCTAAGCAGCGAAAAAACACTTGTAAAAGAAGTTTTCTCTTTTGTCTTGGCTCCTAAAAAGGAAACATCCTTTCATATAATTCATTACTCAAAGACACATTATATAGAAAGGGTTTACAATCAGAAGCTACAAATAATAATGGATTGCAAGCTTAAGGATAAAGAAAGTAACGAATCAGTGTTTGTATCAAATATAAATATTTTTACATCAGACGATGTATTCCCGTCATGGTTTCTTTATGACTCAAAAAGTTCTTACTACTAAACTTCTCGGAAAATCTGTCAGTTTCTCAATAGAAATCAACAAATTAAATCACCTCAAAACAAAAATGCAGCAGAAGGAGTGAAGCACGATAGTTGTTTTGTGCATATTTTAGAAGATCCATTTGTAGTCTTATTGGAGGAAGTAAACAATCTAAGTGTCCTTGACTTTTGGAGACTTGAATCTATGAATAAAATTTTGAATGAATCAACAGAAAAGATTTGGAGCAAACAAGTGCATAGAAAATGAACAACGGATAAAATGTTGTCATGGCTACATTGGGATTATGATTTCACTTGATTGAAAATCATTTTCAATAGTTAAGGTAGGTAGGAGTGTGCGAATAAGCTTGTTGGTCAAACATTGCTTTAAATTTTCAGCAGTATGTACAGTTAGACCCTAGCAGTATTTTCTTTTTCAATATCCAGTTGAGAACAACCCGGTTTTAAAATTTTGGCATTCAGTCTCCAAGACGTAACCAGATGCAAGCACATGTTTTGAAAGTGGACCAACAAAGAAGGCACTAGGTCTGCAGTTATTTTCTACCTCACAGGGAGGATAGCATCCCTAGTTGGAGCCTATGTTATCACCATAACAATTATACATGAAAACTGAGTTTCAGATTTAGCAATGTAGAGACATAGCACGATTTGGATGTCTAGGTCATATGTGGTGGCATGTGGACAAATATAGCGGAGCTGCGAGAGGTAGGACTCGATGGACCGTCGATCTTGAAGCAACCCAGATTTGAGTATCTACTTGTGTTTGATGCAGAACCTAATGGAATCTCAGCTGAAAAAGCACATCCAAGGATTTGAGCATTTTGTATATTTGTTTGAGATCAACCATGATGATGTTTGTAGGAGGGCCTTCTCTCAATCCTTGAAAGGGGACACCAAATACTAGTTTAAACATTTGCATCTAGAAACAATTGGCTCATGGGAGNTTGCATCCAGAAACAATTGGCTCATGGGAGGAGTTGAAGAATGTTTTCTTTAAGTTTTGGGACAAGAAAAAATCTTTGGAGTTACAACTTACAGAGTTCTATGCTTTGGAAAGGCAGAGAAATGAAACTATCTTTATATTCAGTAGAAGGTTTTCCAGTATTTACTACAAATTGCTTGAAGAAATTCAACCCACTGAAATTGTTGCCATGCTCCATTATGTGACTACTCTTCACCCATATTTGTCTTTCCTCCTGATGGAAAGAAGACCTAAGTAATTACAACAAATGTTTAATGATGCTCAGGACATTCAACACAACATCCAAGCATGTAAACAAATCCAAAATGAGGGATTGAATGCTCAAGAACATGAAAGTGAATATGAACATAAAATAGTTGATTGGAATCTTGAGCATAGAATTGACAATATCATAGGTCCTCTTGGAGTTTCCAATGCTTATGATTTTGAAAAAAATTATATTCCACTTGTTGAAAGAGGAGGTGTTGATTCAACTTCTGATCCATTCCCTGATAAGCAAGGGGCTGATTATTTTAATGTATTCTTTTGTAGGCAATCAAGAGGATGAGTCTGCAAATTAGTTTGTTGAAGAACATATTGATGTTCCAAGTTTGTTCTTGTTAGACGATGTTGCATATGTTGTTGATTTGCCTGTATATGAAAAATATGAGGATGATTGTGATGTTGAAGACATTTCTTTTCAGTAGTACAGTGGGATAAATCAGCTTATGTATCACAGTTACAAAGAGAAAAATATCGGATCAGCTGAAGAGAATTATCTACCTTTATGCTTTTCTATATTTAAATTGTTGAAAGAGAATTCTCAGATCATTGTTGAGGCAAATGTATTGGTGTTGATGCAAAATCACACTAAACGAACGGGACAAATTGAAAAGATATTGCAACGCTCTTCTCATGTGTTTGATGACCCTATTACTTGTTGTGTAGAAGATCTTGTCAACTCAAAAGTGTATTCGTTGGTCAAAGATAAAGCTAAAAACGATCATGTTCAACAATCCAAAGAAATCGAAAAATGTGTCTATAAAAACAGTGAAGAAATTGAAGAAAGTTTTGAATCAGGTAAAAGACTTGTCATTGTGTTTTTCCTCTTTCGAACTATTGAAACAAAATATTTGTAATGTTTCAAATCAGAAATCATCTAGGCATGACGTCGAATATGAAGAAGGCAGTGGACATGCATATGAAAACTATCCTCCCTTATGTTCTTCCTCCTCTGAACGGTTGAAAGCAAATCATGAGAGGATAGAAGAAACAGGGAAGTCTGACTGCATTTGCAGTGGCACTGTTTTTGTTATCAGTAATGAAGACCAACAACACCCACATGCATTGGATGATCATGTAGTCGATTACTTGGGAGTGTTATAACCCTATGATTCATAGGATCATCCATTGACTGGAAATTTTTCACTCCGGGTGTATAGGTTTGCAAATAATATTTCATCTCTGCAAATTATTTTCAAAGGAAGCAACGCACAAAACCTACCAAAATCGCTAAATCCTAAGTTTTTGCTGCATTCGTGCCTGGAGAATAAAGAACACGCTTAGATCGACGATCGATCTAGAGGCGCATAGATCAACGGCTGACAGTGGATTTCGGACCCCCTTGACTATTCTACCTTTAACGGGGGGGGTCCAAAATCGGAGATAATGAAGGCACACATCTAAACGGTTGAGGCACCAGTGCTTTCATCAAATGCTGAGATTGAATTCTGAACCCCCTGACCGTTCTGCCTTTAACGGTGGGGGGGGTCCGGAATGAAGCAGTTTTCCCGGCGGGCCCTGTCCCAATGTGTCACCCATCCATCACATTGGACCTCCTCCAGTCCAGACCACTTACCGCTTACCATCCTTCCCACTTACCATTCATCATTTCCTCACATACCCCGTCACCTCATGACATCATCCTCCATTTTCCCGCCACCCCTTCACGAATAAATGAACTTAGGATAAAAGGAAAAATCAAATAAGTTAGTAGATTAATTAATAATGTTAGTATAATTAGTTAAATAACCTAGGTTAAATCTTATCAAAAATTAATTACTTAATTAATAAATTAGGTTAATGTTTTATTAATTAATATTAAAATTATAATAAAACACAAAAAACAAATTATATAAAAAACAAAAAACATAAAAAACAAAACATTAAAAAAGAAAACATAATAAACAAACTATATAAAAAACACAAAACATAAAAACCAAAACATTAAAAAACAAAACATAATACATAAAACGTAACACATAAAAAAAACATATAATAAAAAAATATATATTAAAAAAAACAAAACTTAAAAACTAACATATCCTAATTTCTACCCCACCCAAAAACCCACGCACGATTTCATACATCACACATACCTTCACATCACATCAAAACAATCAAACGGTACTTAAAAATTTCGGACCCCCCCTCACCATCCAAACTTTAATGAGAGGGGAGGGGGGGGTGGTTCGGAAT
>SNQJ01S0164587.1:0-21193 GCA_010110895.2 Picea sitchensis | reverse complement strand
ATACTCCAAATTAAAGGGTGGAACATTGTTAAGGCTCATGGACCAGCAATGAGACGTCATGGATGATGAGATTGGGTACCGCAAGTTCTATGGAAAATTTCCATCCACCTTCTCATACTTGGAACCTGCTGTGAACGTACCTATGGTTGGTATGGCTCCAGGTAAAGCCCTCACGAGAATTGAACCTTGTCCAACGGTAAAAAACTCCTCGCTTTCCACCATTGGATCCAACCCCTTTGGACGATATTAATTTAATAATAAGAGTGTAATGATAATAAATTAACAATTTTAGTTTTAATTTAATTTAATGTATTATTTATTATTGTATTAATACTTTATTAATATTTTAATGCATTAAAATAGTGTTTTCACACTATTATAAATAATGTTTTTCATAATATTATAAAATAGTAAAATTACACATGTAAATAGTGTTTTTCACAATATTATAAATATAAATACAAGTTGAAATGAGTTATAAATATGAATTGTGTTTTATGGTAATGATGTAATATATTTATTAACACATTTTATGCATTATGCATATAATATTTATTAATCCATTTTATGCATATAGACAACAGATTTTTCACAATTCACAATATTATAAATATCAATACAAGATGCCTTAACACTAATCTTAGTATAAATGCATTACAATTTAAAGGAAAGTAATCATTCTTTTTATATATTTCAATATTGTTAATAGTTATTAAGATTAGGGTTAGAGTTATTATGATTAAAATTAGGGTTATGGCTTTGTGAAGTTAAGGTTATTTGGATTAAGGTTTAATTTATGATAATAAGAAAATAATAATTAAAGAGATAATTTAATTAATATTAATTTAATAATAATAATGTAATGATAATAATTTAACAATTTAAATTTAAATTTAGATTTAATTTTAATGTATTATTTATTTTATAATATTAATACTTTAATAATATTTTAATGTATTCACGCTTTAGCAATAAATTTATTAATGCATTGAATGGCATTTAATATATTATTGTAATAATGTATTGTTAATGTATTACATTATTAGTGTAGTAATAATACTTTATGTCGTAATTAATGATATATTAATTTATTAATAATGTATTACTTTAGTAACTTATCAATAATTTAAACTTCATGATGCCGTCGCTTTGAGAAGAACATAACCATACTATGGTAGTGTAGCAGTGATGGACATAGCCTTATACGATGAACATACAATGTGACAAAGAGATAACCATATTGTTGCAATGTGAACATAATATGGTTGACTGGTTGACCATGACCATGGTTGGTTGTGGTTGACCAATGTAAGGTGACCATGGCTAGCCATGGCTCCATATTATGTCGCAATGTGACAAACATTAATTCATCGTCACAATGTGATGCATATAATATATTTCACAATGTGACAAACATAGCCTCATTGTTGCAATGAGATGAACATATCATCATTATTCCAAGTATGATGCAAATATCCTATCATGATTATGTGACAAAAAATTTCTTATTAAATGCATGATAATGATGAACACAACCACATCATTAAAATATATGTCCTTTATTATGATGTGATTGAACATGTGTTATGTTCATCACATGGGACATTTATATTCATCACACTTAATACACTTTTGTAAATGTATTTCATGCAATGTGATGAACACCTTCATCAACGAAAAATGTCTATCGCCATGATGTGATAAACTTATCACGACATTTTATGTTCATCACAAAATGTCATTTGTTCATCACATAGCCACTTTACTTAAATGTCTTTCATCACAATGTGATGAATGTATCCTCAAATCATCTGATATGTGCTTGTCATTGTCAATATGTGACAAAAGTATCCTTAGTCGTCAATATGTGAAAAACAATATCTGTGCAATGTGATGAACATAGCCGTCGTCATCGATATGTGACAAACAATATTATGTTATTGCAAAGTGATGAACACCTTTGTCATCTGTCGCGATGCAATTATCATGTCATCATAATGTCATGCAAAATATCTTAATAGATCCCAATGTGATGAACTAGCCTTCATGCATGGTATGAAAACCAACTACATATTATGATGTGATAAATACTGACCTCATCGTCAGAATGTCAAGAACATAGCCTCATTACCACAATGTGGCCTTAAAATATAAAATTAGGTTATTGTGACAAACAATTCCAAATTTTGCTACTTGAATGTCATCCTTATTCTTGGTCAACCATGTTCATGGTCACTTATGGAAAATAGCTGTGAAACATGGTTATCCATTGTTAACCATGGTAAACCTGATTAATAATGGATCATGGTCAGCAAGTTCAACCATATAATTAGATATCATCCATAGGTGAAGGTCCAACCATGGTGAATTTCTACAGAAGTTAACCATTGTCCTTGATCAACCATAGTGGTCATGATCATGTGGTAATCCAAAGATCAACCACAATTAACCATGGCCATGGTCAACCATAATTATCCATGGTCATGGTCAAGCAAGGTCATAGTCAACCATAATTAACCATGGTTGATTATGTTTGACTATGGTTGATTTGTTTGACTATGGTTGACAATGGTTTGTTATGGTTGGTCATTGTCATGGTCAACCACAACAAACCATTGTCTTGATCAATCATAATCAATCATGGTCATTTTCAATTAATGTATTAATACTTTAATAATGTATTACTTTTATGTATTTATTAATGGTTAATGTATTAAATGTTCTAGCAATAGTAATGTATTTATTAATGTATTTAATGTATTAAATGTGATGAGTAGTATGTAATGATGTATTAAAATGTATTACTATTTTAAAAATATATTTATTAATGTATTAATATTTTAATATTTTAATAAATTTCTATTAATGTATTATTACCTTAGATTGGTATATTGATGTATCAATTTATTTTATAAATTATAGTAATGTATTATTAAACTTTAGTCATGTATTTATTAAGTTTACTCTTTTAAAAGGTATTTTATTATGGTATTTATATTTATATTAAGATATTAATATTTTTAATAAAAATATTTATTAATCGATTTAATGATGTATTAATGTATTAATAAAAATGGAATTATATATTTATGTATCAATTTATTAATAAATTAATGTATTATGTATTAATGATTTAATTTATACATTTACAATGTAATAATGTATTACTAAATACATTAAGATCAATCTATTACTATTTTATTAATATAATATCATTTGTATTACTTTATTAGTATTTTAATACTTTATTAATGATACTTTATTAATGCATTTAATGTATTAAATGTGTTGGTGTATTTAATGATGTATTAATTAAAATGTATTACTACTTTAATAATGTATTTATTAAGGTATTAGTATTTTAATAAATTATCTATTAATAAATTATTACTTTAATTATGTATTATTAGTAATTAATTGTGTATTAATATACAATGTATTAATATTTTAATAATATTTTACACTAAATACATAAAGGTCTATATATGACTACATTATTAAAATGTTAATACATTATTTAGTAAAACATTATTTAAAATGTTAATACATTAATGCATATAATGTGCTAAATTTTAATGATGTATTAATGTATTAAAATTTATTAATTAAAATACATTACATTATAATAATGTAATAATGTATGGTTAATGTATTACTAATTTAATAATGTTTTACTAAATACATTAAATATATATCACACATTATTACTATATTAATAATGTATTACTTTAATAGTGTAGTAATAATGTTGCGTATATTAATGTATGATTAATTTAATATATTTACATTATTAATCTATCAATTAGTAGGTTAATTTAGACATTACAATAATATATTCTTGTATCGGGGTTACATCACATTATTAATGTATGAGTCAATGTATACTTTAAGATATTAATACATTATTAATGCATTATTATTTTTAATATGTTACATTTATACATTAATGTATTAATAGTTTACTTTATACATTACAGCATTGTAATGTGTATTATTAAATACATTAATATAACACATTAATGTATTACATTAATAAGTTATTATTATATATTATATTAATGCAATAATTAAATGTCTTTATTAATCATATATTAATGGTAGTTTCAAAGCATGTCATTTTATAAAAGTGGTTGATTTGTAAAGGTGAAAAATGAGGCAGATCCGCGTATATAACCACTTTTATGGCTGGTCAACCGCTTCCTAAATCGGTCATATACGTTTCGTTTGGCAGTTTAATCCCCATTTCGGCAAGCCAGGTAGAGGAAATAGCAATGGGTCTGAAGGAGAGCGGTTACAGTTTTACAGTTTTATCTGGGTGCTTAGACATCCCGGCCAGGAGACCACCGAAGTCTCCGCCATCCTGCCGGACGGCTTTCTGAAAGAAACAGAAGATCGAGGACTGGTTGTTCCATGGTGCTCACAGCTGAAAGAGCTCTCTCATCCGTCCATCGGCGGGTTTTTCAGCCACTGCGGGTGGAACTCCATTTTAGAGAGCATCTCCTCGGGCATCCCCCTGCTGGGTTTCCCTCTCGGGAATGACCAATACACTAACTGCAAACTCTTAGCCGATGAATGGAAGATTGGACTGAGATTGAAGAACACCGATAATGATAAGGTTATTGGCAGGGAAGAAAAAGCAGAAAAAGTGAGGAGATTGATGGAAGGAGAGGAGGAGATGAGAAGGGCGGTAGAGAGACTGAGAGATATTGTACAGATGGCAGTAAAGAAAGGAGGAACTTCCTACAAAAATATGGAAACTGTTGCAAATGGGTTGAAGGCCAAACTCATTGAGTGACGAACGGTGCTGTCAGATCTGAATATTGATTTTCTAAATTGCAATCCATCGATAAATTTTCAATACATTTTGAAATCTTAATCATACTACTTTATAATTTGGTTTTGTTCAGCTGTGAATCCTATTACTTCTTTATAATTTAGTTTTGTCACTTCTTTATAATTTGGTTTTGTTCAATTATTTAATCTATATTATTTCTTCACTTAATTTGCTTTTTATTTGAATTCTACTTTCAAAACTGTTTTATTATCCCACTGTAATTTGTTCATGTTCGAGAAGTCAACTCCATTACAATTTCCTTCCAATAAATAATTGAATTGGATTTATGGATCGATTTAAGAAATGTTTTTAGTAGAAAAATAATTAAATTGATCAACTGAATTATTGAATTAATTTGAAAGTTATTTTTTGTCAGAAAGGGTGTAGATCTATTGGCAATAAGTGCTGTGTAAATGAAGAAAATATAAAAAAAGTCTCACATTTGATTTTCAGTCAAATTTACCAATACCCCATGCTATGTAGATCGTTTTAACCAATCAAAAAATAAAGAATTAAGTTATTTTTAAAAATGGTATTCAAATAATTATAATGAAAGTGAATTTATTTATGTACAATTTTTCTTTTAAATTTAGTAATGCACTGTTAACTTTATGTTCATACAATACTACAGTTTGCTAATATTTTGTCATATTTTATGAAATTTATTATTGTGAAAACTTAGTTATAGTTACTTACTCTAGATTCAAGAAGGATCAATTCTAGGTACAAACCTTTATTATCATAAACAAAATAGAAATTCCAAATCTACTTTTAAGAACATTAAAAATAATATTGAATAAAATTTAAATAATTGTTTTATACTATTCTTTAAGTAAAAGTGTTATAACATTATAAATTGTTATAAATCTTCGGGGTCGGGGTCGGGATACATAAGCATGAGTATAAATGTGAACCCGCTACTCCATAAATGTTGGGTGAGGTCGGGATATAAAAGCATGAGTATAAATGTGAACCCTCCGCAACCCATGTGAACAATGACTCCATAATTGTTGGGTGCAAAAATGTATATCACATAACAAGTTGGACATGAAAAATGAAAATAAAACAAATTGCAATAATTAATTGAATAAAATTTAACAAACAATATGCATTAATAATGAATGCTATATTTTAATATTAATATTTAATGATAGATATCATAAATTTGATTTAGAGTTTATTTATTAATAATATAAAATAGATACAAGTATATATCCATTTTAACTATAGAGTCAAGAAGGATAATTTCTAGGTACAAACCTTTATTATCTTAAACAAATCAAAATTCCAAAATTCCCAAATTTCCCAATGACATTTTATATCGAAAGATTTCTGAATCATATATTTTTTATGCATTGCTTGAAGATGGATTAATGATAGCATTAGTTTAAATGTTTGTCTTAACATTTTTTGATAGCTAAATTTATCCCAATGTTTGATAGCAGTATTCAAGGTTTCTCTATTTATTATTATTATTAAAAGTATTTTTTTTTTTTTTTTTTTTTTTTTTTTTTTTTCTTAAATGTTTACACAAGGTGAGGCTCTTAGGCGGTTTGAAAATAAAATAAATTTGAATAATTAATTGAATAAAATTTAGAAAAGCATTATCACATATTAATAATGAATATTGTTGCTCGCCTGATTTGTAGATAGGTCAAAATTTTGGAAGATAGAGACCAAATTAGTAACAGGAACCTATCGCACCCAATCTCACCACGATGGGAGGTTCTTTCTATTCATGGAGGAGTTAGGCCGGAGGCGATCCAGTGAAAGCCAGAGTTTGAAGAGGCTAAGGTATAAAGACCAAAGTGAAATTCCCTCTTCACAGGTTACCACCAAAATAGATAGTCCGACTAAACAACCAATAATGAAGTGTAAGATTAAAATGAGAACACCTGCTCGAAACAAAGAAACAACAAAACAATATGCAGGCTATGATTCAATGGAGTTAGTACTTCATAGAACTAATATCAATATATTAGCAATTATGACAATAGATATCTATGAAATCAATGTTTATTAATATAGCAATGGGAGACAATATCAATTCATCGATAAATGTCAAGATGATGTAGCAAACATTGTATCCAATCAATCCCTTATTCAATAAATGCACTTCAAAATCACCATCTAATTGCCTATAAAGAGAAATTTTTACGTCAAGATGGAATAACCAAAGGATAGTCCCGACTTTATTAGCGTTAGTAGTTAGTTAGAAGTTTCAATTTATGAGAGTTTAAAAGTTTGTTTGACCACTAGTCACTTCAGCGTTGGAGACCTAAGATCAATGCCCAGAGGCAAATGGAGTCAAATTAAGGGAGCTGACACAAAGGTTGAAGGAAAAGGCTAAGGACTATAAGGAAGGGTTCTAAAGTCCTGCAATGGTAGGGCCCCGGAAACAAAACCCTAGGGAAAAGAGGCTCACTTCGATGTTACTTAAGCAAGATATGCTCTTTCCTCCTTCCTTGGGTTTAACTTGGAAAAATGGCTAGCATTAAGATAAATCGAGAACCGCGAGGTGTGGTGAGGGAAGTGTTTGAGAGCAGGCCCTCATGAAACCTAGAGCGGGGACGACCCTGGGTGTAGATAACCTAGGCTGGGACATCTCCTCCTTCTTAGCTTTTAAAAGGAGACTGACCTTGCAGGGGGAAGAAGCAATAAGAGTGTAGCAATGGATAGACTCTTCCATCAGCTAACTAGTAGAAAATTTCTCTTTTAGGGGACATGAGGCAGTGACCTACTTGTGTTTTTGTCCCAGGTTTTAAAATCAACAAATTTATAATAAATGCAAGAATATATAAGACTACAACCCATTCAATTAAAAAGTTCTGGAAAAAAACATATATCATGATGAAATAGCATTGCAAACCTAGTTGTAAACCTTCCTTCAAGAGAAATTCCAAAATGCTAATACCCTCCTTGTGGTGTGCCTCCTCCAAAGAGAAAGAAATACCCAAGTGGGGTACAAAAATCAGTCTCACTAATGAGTGAGTGTTGTGTTATTGTAAAAATGAGGATAAAACTCCTCAATATACTCTTGTATAATGACATTTAATTAAATTTAGGTCACAAAGTGGCCGACAAGGCTTTAAACCAAAAATCATGTGTTTTTACATTAAAATGTCAAATTAAAACCCTAAGGGGCGTAATAGGGAAAAATCCCCTTCGAGGGAGGCGCTAGGCCCTTTTAGGGAAAATGAGACATCCAGGAAAATGTTAGCCCCTAGGGGGGCTTCTCCAACATGCCACACATGCCCTAAAAGGGGCTAGTGCCTCCCAGAATGACCATGAAGTTGGATGATGTCATGGTAAGGATGGGGAAACTCTGAGCCTTCCAAGGCCAATGTTCCAGCGAAGGGGTCATTCCCTAAATTCGGGAGCTCACACTTAGGGTACCTCTAGTGAAGCGTCCTGCTAACTTCTTGTGCAAAACCTCGGTCAAACAATATCCTGTCTCTTCCCTTCTAGCAGGGTCTCAACAACCATTTGATGGGCTCTTTAGCCCCATGGAGGTCGAACTAATCATCTCCCCATGTAGCGGTCCAAGTAATTTTTTGTCCGTTGGGCATGGTCACGCACATCAAAACTACACCCTCCATGGAGCTCATCGACCCGCAGGGGATCATCTAGCAATGTTAATCACATTTTCGTCATTATTATCAAACATATGCGCCAAAAACCATGATATATCATTCAATTGCTCCAAAGACATTACAAAAACCAACAATACAAGGTCGAGAAAAAGGACAAGATACCCTATTAGGCTAGTGTCCATAAGGAAGGAAAGTTTCAAGGGGTTTCATCAAGCCATGTAAAATGAGGTGAAGTGGTTTTAGAAGATGTCAAACATATGGGTGATGTGACCGAGGGGATGCATGATATTGTGTAAGGTGCCTTTAGCAGAAGGCGAGTTATTTTTATCATGGATGCAATTTTTCCAAAGCCCTTTTGCCTTTGTTATTCTTTTTCTTTATTTTCTTTTTTCTCTTTATTCAAGGACTAACAGGACACTTCCTTGGCATGTTGAAAAGGCGACAATCGTTATCCTGAAGTACTTTCCGCGAGATGATAAGGTTGGCTAGAGTATTGAGACCCCCTTTCCTTAATACACATGGAACGGTTGGGGTGGTGGGATGATGGATCAGCTCTTGATGAGACTCCCTATCCTCTTAACTAGGTCTTGTTTGTTATTTTCTTGAGTCCCTCTTGTTTCTTGCTAAGAGGCTTTTTATTGCCTTCTCGAGGATCCCTTGGGTGAGGTATCTTCGAGGTTTATTTTACAAACTTTCATCTTTTACCGGTACTTTTATACGGAGCCTTTAGCCCCCTTCTTCCCACGAGATAAAGGTGCAACCCTGGCAGATCATCAATGCAGGACAAGGGAAGTGGGATAGATAGGCGAGAGATAAGAGGAAAAATTGGTGGTATGATGGGAGCGGAACAATAACGCCGAGAAATCCCGATTGGAAACCAAAACCTATGGAATTACGGGCTTGCCTAGAGACGCCTAGTCCAATCTCCCAAAGCATGGTCAAGTGGGCCAAATTTGTAAGATCCAAGCATTTGTCAAGATAAAGGAATTATATGCATACATTTAAAGGTTATAATGATCAAAAGTGACACATACCATGATACTTGGACCAATTACCTCATGGAGTAAGATCCTTCTCCGATACAAGACCAAGATGGTGATGGATGTTGTTTGCTAACAAGGAGGCGAATCGTAAAGAGAAAAGGGATGGGCCTCGAGTTCCATGCTCGAGGAGTCAATCACGCTCGGTACTCCATTGTCTGGGACTTTTGTGGGCCTGAGACATGATCTCTAGTTATCCCTAGAAATGGGGATAACATCTAGCTCACACTTGGGGACATGTCCTCACCGTAAAGCGCATGAGAAACTCAACATATATGGCATAACACATGGAGCTTACTCAACTCAATAGAGACATCGGTAACAAAGGTAGGGTGGTATTGCCACCCGCACATATAGGCATATATATATAAAGGCTGAAATAATTAATCAATATGCAAATGTAAACAAACTATCATGGAAATGCGTGAATAATATGGGAAGAATGCCTTACAGCCTTACACACACGTGAGTCGGGGTCCACCACCTTGGTGGGGTTTAAGGAAGGTGCCGTTGATAGGTAATGGGTGCCTTCTTCCTTCCAAAGTGGATAAGTAGTATGAGTTATCCACTGATTCCATTCCAACTTTGAAAGGTCTGGCCATGATTGTGTGCTTCCTTTACATTAGTTGGCTCTCCTTTCGGGTATCCCACATCCATACCATATCTCCCTCCTTATACTTTATGACTTGGTATTTCGTTCGGAACAACCACAGTTTATTGTACTAAGGGGAGACGTTGGAGGCTTGTTGTAAAAACTTCTTGTTGAGATAGGTGGATGTTATCATCTCCATGTTTCTTTAATATCTTTACCACTTGTTTCTTTGTTCTTAGATTCATCTAGGAGTTGTTGGTACTCTTCTTTCTTAGACATTCGATCTTATCAGTCTTCTTTTGTTGTAAAGGGCATGTCTTCTAGAGAATATTTACGAAGAGTTTGTATCATATCGTTATGCGTTTATCAATATTATTTATAGGATGAACAATATCCTACACATGGTCCCCAGTTATTGGTACATTGAGTAGGCGTCCCATCATTTAATATTTCAAAGGTAATTGCAAAAAAAGGTGAGATCCATCTCAAGGGAGTCATAACATCCGTAAACTTCCTAGATAATAGCATTACCCACACATGCAGGACATCAACCACCACAATGTCAATGTGGACTATCTTCTCTGGATACTCAACTCAAATCATGTACCTCAACCACCACAATGTCAATGTGGACTATCTTCTCAACTACCCATGTGTGGGTATTGCTTTAGATTGAAAACCACTTCATGTAAAGGCCGTGTGACCTTCAAACCCACTTGTTGCATGACTTTAAGCAACATCATGTTGGCACAAGCACCTGTATCTAACATGCAATTATTAAGATATTTGTTGTTCATTGTCAGTCATGAAGAAAGGAGGGTTTTCACCATATTGGACCCTTTGAAATGGTCATTTACAACATAGAGGGGGTCCATGGGTTCATCTAATCCCGAAAAGAAAGATATCAAGTGTTCCTTGATGGATGGGATCTTGATTCGCTTCTCTCGAGGGGGACATTCACATTACATCTTTGATAGCATTATAGAAGTCAATGGCCCAAGTCCAACCTTGACCTTGGATGTCTTGGGAAGAAGTATGTCCAAAGGTGGGGGTTTACTAGCATTGATGGCCGGGGAGGTTGTTTGAGTTTTCCTTAATACTTGAACTTCTTGTTTCTTTAGCACTACTGCGATTTACAGATCCGGGTTGTTTATTACCGCCATCCTTGTTGCTCAGGCTGCTTCCTTCTTAGCTTGTTGATGTCTATATCTGTGATATTTATCTAAGGAAACTCCATAAAACAATCCATGTTGTTGACTTGTTGGCGACCAACATTATAAGAGCATTCATGCTCCCAATGTGCTTCCATGCACTCAAACACTAGGGATTTTCATCAACAATGTTTGTAGGGGCCAAAGTGTTAGGAACTTCATTCTCATTCTTTGGCTTGTAAAATTGGTTCCCTTTTTTGGAATTGTCCTTTGAACGGAGGCCTAGGTGTTTGGATCTGGGATTTTTCAAGTTTAATGATTCGGCTCATCATTTCTTCTTGATTCTTTAGCAATTACCATCCTTGGAGGCTTGTAGCTTCTTTGATCTTGGTACATAGGTCTGAAGTGGGCTCAACATTGTGTATTATTTTTCTACTTGAAAATTGTCTATCCTCCCCTTGGGTTAGCAAAGGAGGCTCAATTTTAGATGAAAGGAGGGTTCCTTCTATCTTGGTAGCGAGATCTTGGGCTTCTTGGACTGATTGGGGGTTTTTATCTCCGAGAAGATACCCTAGTTGGCCATTGAAAGATGCGGGTGTAGATATGGACAAGGTAGTCATATTTTGGGTGATGGTGTAATGATCCCAAATAGGAAATACTTTCTTGGAATCTGCTACTACTAATTTATTGATTTTTAAAGTTGCATACAAGATTCATCAACACATGGAGATCACAATATATTCAAGATGTAGAAACCTGGTAGATGGAAACCTTTTATTATGGCTTGATGTAAGATCAATACAATAGATGGTGATCTGGCATAAACCTCAGATAGTGTTACAAGCAATAGATATGGTACTAAAATTCTCGAACAATACAAAATAAACCTCCAAATTTTGGATATACAATGAAGACTAAATCCAAGCCCGGTCGTAATGGGTGATACGATAGAATGTTGAAGCCTTGAATAATTCTTCCCTTCTACCCAAAGTGTCCAATCATCCCCAGAAAGATGCCAAATGATAGATCGAGGAACAGCGCAAGGATAACACGGATGTCCAAATTCCCAAATCCACTCTCAAATTCAGATGAATCTGAATTCTCAACGAATGGTGGTACTAGCTAGATGGTAAAACCCTAGTTGGTTTGGCCTTTATGAAGGATGTCTCCAAATGCTATGAAACTCTCAAGGAATATAGATCGGGGTGATGGTGAGAACAACCAGTTGAATCTCAAGATCCTCTCAATGTTGTAGATCACGAAATCTCCAATGTATGGTGCGCCCTTTGGATGGCTGAAACCCTAGCGGGTTATTACGATGAAGGGAGACGCAATTGATACGAAACTCTCCAAGAATATAGGTCGAGCTGTAAAGAGAATCCCATGGGAGAAGTTTGGGGCTCAGATCTCAAACAAATCTCCCTATATCTGAGTTTTACTTAATCACGGGGATGTCCCCCATGGCTCCCAGACGTCCCAATCCACAGACAAATATAGAATGATGAAAACCCTCCAAAAAATCCCTCAAGCTAATGGTCATTCCCCTGAAAACAAAACCCAACTATCGGAATGGCCCTGGAGAATTTCGGGATAAAGGCGGATCGAACCTCCCTCGATGGTCTAATACTAGAATGGTGTGGAGAGTCTTTCGTGTCCCCGAGACAAGGCTGTGGAACAAGGTGAGTGGATATTTCACCAGCGAGTTTCTCTGGGGATGTCACGGCAAACCCCAAGCTGAATGCTCAAAGAGCAATAGCAAATGCTAATCCAAAACCGGAATGAATAATAGGTGCGCCCTTGCCTCTTGCTTATACTTTTCCTTCTAATTCTCTGTTGAGTTAGGTTAACTCCGGGGGTTAATCTTCTATTCTTCTATTGAGTTATCTTTTACTCCTTTCCTTTCCTTTCTTAAGTCAACTTAAAATATAACTTTTAACTTCTTGACTTTATAGGTGTGAGACTATGACCTAGTGGGGGTGCCAGGGCCACTGAGTCTCCTGTTACCTCTCTAAGAGGTGAAATTGATCTCCCACTTGAAATTGCTTGTCCTCCAAGCAATTCCAAACCTACTTCTCTAACCACGTGCTCCCTTCTCCCAAATTGGCATCCTCAATGGGTAAATCCTTCCACACGATTAGATACTCCTTGATTAGCCCGGTTTTGGAGCCTCTTCTCGGACTTCTAACACCTCCTCTGGGAATCAAAACAAGTTGTCCCTCCTCATCCATGGGAGTAATACCTCAATAGGCCTGATATGTTGACCGAGAGCTTTCTTAAGGTACGAAACATGGAAGGCGTTGTGAATTTTTTCTACCCTATGGAAGATCCAACTCATAAGCTACTTCCCCTATCCTCCCCACGCTAACTCTGTAAGGTCAAAGCGCGTGGGTGCGGTTTCTCGCTCCGCTTCTTTTAATGGAGGACCGCCTATATGGTTGCAACCTCAAATAGACTAAATCCACCAACCTCAAAGATACGATCAACTCGGTGCTTATGCTTGGACCTTTTGTTGGTTTGTGCCCTTTGTAAATGATCCTTCAATTCCAAGACATTCTCATGGAATTGAATGTCTTGGCTCTGTTGTATCAATCATGTACGCCATGAACCCTAGCGTCACCGATACAATCTCCACAAATGATAAGGATCCTTAGCTATATAAAACTCTGAAGGGTGACATGCCAATGGACCTTATGTTGGGTGGTTGTAGCGATATTCTCCCAAATCGCCATCTGACCCATGCTTATGTTGTCCTGCTACATAGTTCCTAAGGTAACCTTCCACCCATTTGTTGACTATGCCGGTCTAACCATCCGTCGGGGTGATAGGCGGTACCCCAGGAGTCAATCGCCGATGCCACTAATCCCGAACAACTCACGCGCTAAAAGCGTGCTCATGTCACATTTGTCCACAATCGCGATGATGTTTTTGGGTAGGCCGTGTAGTATGAACACCTATAAAAAATAATTCGACCACCTGTTCTGCACTGAAGTCTATGGCTATGGAGAAGTGTGCAAACTTCGTCAGCTTGTCTACCACCAGTACAGAAGCTTTCCCACGTGCTCTGGGCAACCGGTGATAGAAATCCATGGATATAATTTCCACTTGATATGGAATAGGTGGGGTTGCAACAATCTGCTTGAGGTGTGTGTGCTCATCCTTGTTTTCTTGGCGTGTAGTGAATTGCATTCTTTGACGTGATTCATCACATCTTCCTTGAGACCTTTCCATGCAAACCTTTCTCTCTGTGTATGTCTTAGCGATGCCGATGCCCGTTACTGAGTGAGTTATGACATGCATGCAAGATCTTAACTTTGAGAGCTGATCCGGGAACTAAAAGTATCCGACCTTTGTAATAGATGAGATTGTTTATGACCCTAAAGAGGAACATCATCTTGTATTTGCCCGTCCAACAATTGAAAGCGGGCCGGTCCTTTGCATATTCCCACTTTATCAAGTGTTCCTTCCGGTCGGTAGACATACCGGACAAGGAAAAATGGATGGCCCAACCACGGATAATGCATCGGCCTTTGCATTGTTCTTTCCTTTGGCCAATTCAATGTCAAAGTCTTAGTTTTGTATTTTGCTTACCCATTTTATTTTTCTTTCATTCAAATCCTTCTACTCCAATAGATATTTTAAGACTATTATGAGTGCGATTTGACCACAAACCTTGCACCTACCAAATATTGCCGAATTTTGGCTAGTGCATGCATGATGCTGGCTATCATGCATGCATTTCTTTGTCGTAAATGTTGTAAAGTGGTTCAGGACCCACGAGGAGTTTCCGACTTTCATAGGCAAGGGGTGCTTGTTCTGCATCAACCCGGCCCCTATACCTCCAGGGCATCCCGCACTCCAAGTGAAGAGGGTATCTTGAAATCGAGGAAGAGACACTAGGTAGACGAAGTGCTCGCTGACCTCTTTCATTTTCTCCTACATGGCGACTTGGGCCTCATCATTTCCATTTGAAAGGACCCCTTTTTGGTCGAGGTTAGTCCAAGGGTTGCACCTGAGTTGAGAAAACCAGCTGACAAATTTCTATGAGTAATGTGCATAGGCCCAGTCCTTGGATTGTGAGTGTTTTCGGGTAGGCCATTCCCTAATGGGCTGTACCTCTCTTGGTGTACTGTACCTTTCCCTATATGATGTGTCCCCAAGTAAACACTTGTCATTCAAACTCACTTGGTTTCGCGGTGTATATGGTGAAATTTGTTCTTCCATGATTGATAGGATTTGGTCCACGTTTTGAAGGTGTTCCTCGAGTCTTTTTGTAAATGAGAAAGTCATCAAGAATACCAACAAGTGTTTCCTTAGTTGTTTGTTGAACACATGGTTCACCATTACCAAGACTGAAATGTGGGCGGGGGCATTGGTTAACCGAAAGGGAATCACCAAAAACTTATAATGGTTGTAGTGACATCTAAAAGTGGTTTTTTGAGATGTCTCCCTCCCTCATCTTGATTTGATGGTAGCACGGCGAAGATCAATTTTTGTGAAATATATAGCTCCATGTAGCTCATCCGACTTAACTCATCAATCACGGGTATGGGGTACCTGTTTTTTAACGTCTTTTTATTCAAATCCCGGAAATCAATGCACATTCTCAACATCCCATCCTTCTTCTTCCTGAACAAGACCAGCGGCAATGAAGCAAATGGGGTTGAACTTGGTTTGATGTGTCCCATATCTAGAAGCTCCTTAATGGCCTTCTCTATCTCGTATTTGTACTTCTTGGGATGCCTATAGGGTGTGGTGATAATGGAAGCCTTAGGCTTCTAGCTCAATGATGCTCAAACCCCGCAATACGGTGGCACACACCTGGAGGAATCGTCCCAAACACTTTATGGTGCTGTCAAGGATTCTTTTGATCTCACGGTGTGTAATGTGCCTTTCCCTTCTCATCCACCCGTGTTGAGATCTTACATTCAGCTGCATATACAATTTCTTCCCCTTACGAGATGGCTTCCATCCTCTTGGTTGAAACTTCACTCGTGAGTTACCTGTCATGCCTCGAGCACAACCTTTCATCCTCCTTCCCCACAAGGACATTTCCATGGTCTTGTAGTTTGTGGTGATTAGTCCTAAAGTGCTGAGCCCTTTGCCCCTAGGATGATGTTGGTATCGGAATATCCATCACATACACATCTGAACTAACTCGTACCTTCCCAAGGTGAGTTTCATACACGGTATGTATCACGTTACGGGGGCATGGTACTACCACCTGCTACCTCACTTTGAATCCTTCAAACTCTTGACAGGTATGTACCTCCTCTTAGTAATTTTGCATCAATGAAATTGTGGGAGTCTCCTCCATCAATCAGAACTGGTACTCTCTGTCCTTGTAAGACCCTCTCATTACGAAGGTGTTGAACTTGGGTACCCAGCTAATATATGCCAAGGTAGCCTTCTCTCCAACCACACAATCTAGTTCCAGAACCTCCTCTTCTGCTGCCTATAACGTTTCGACCTCCATGTTTTGTAATACGACCATTACTCATCCTCTTCTTCATCATCGAGGTGACCTCAATGTAATGTACATGTCTTCGTCCCATGCACTTGTGTGAGGGATTCCATGGCTCCTTGCGTGTGAAGTAGAGTTGCTTCCTTCTCAGGTCCCCTCACAGTGTCATCAATTACGCCCGCGACCCTTTGTGCGCCCTTAGGGTCACGTCCTCCCTAGTTTATTGGAGGCCTTTGATCTCTTCCTGCATTGTTAAGAGGTGAATTACGGGTATAAATTTTGGTTTAGCAGCTGGTCCCAGATCCCTCGTCTTCCAACTAGCTTCTTGTAGGCTGGTAGGCTTGAGGCCTTAACCCAACCAACTTCAGGGTTCCATCAATCCTTTTGCAAAGAGCATCATGAGCCTAGTTGGGGACATATCTGCACCATCACTACCAACCTATAAAACTCATCAATGTATGCCTCATTCAGGTACCCTATTTTTCTTGGGTTGGGTGAGTTCCCGATGTAACTTAGGATCTCTAGATCAAATCTATCAATGAGCCTCGGTAGATTCTATGCCTGGGATACAATCTGGTTGTGGCCAGTGTGGTGAGCCATGGTACCACGATTAGAGTGGGCTTTTCCATCAAGTACACATAGTGGCAAACTTGATGGCCTCCATCTCTCTCATGGAGTTAAGTTGCAGGTAAGTATCCGACTTACGCGCACCCATGCTTGTCTTGTCATCTTAGCCCTACCATCAAAGTATGGAATCTATCTTCCCTTCCCTTTGCTCAAACTCAAAGTTACCCCTATGGTTCGTCCTAGGATGGTTTATGAACCTGAGTTGACAATCTTGCGGATGGGACATCTGTCTTTGAACTTTCATATCCAAGTTGTAGTATTCCCTAGTACTCCTAGATAATTGTACCACAAAATCTTCAACCTATTCATGTTTGCGCTCAATATGAAATATTGGGCATGTATGGTCTAGGGTTAGCTATGCTACCTAAGTGTTAGCCTAGCGGTTCATCTTGTGAACACTATCACATATGGCCTATGATTGGTCTTGCTACCCATGTGCCCATGGAACATGCCACCACCAATAATTCCTTCGGATCCTGGTGCTTCCCCCGGGTTATATCTGTCTTCCTCCTTGGTTCCAGTCCTCCGGCGTCCTTATTCCCCATATGTATCAGGATTTTTTCCTCGATGGGTTACTTGCATCGAGGAAGGTCAGTTATCTAGTTTGGTTCTCGTTCATTTCTGTAGATTCTCATCAACTTTCTTCAAGGTTTCAAATATTCGGCTGTCCCTTTGTTGGTTTCGATAATGCGTCCAAGCCGGACCAATGTACGTAAGGACATGTTTTGTTGGAACTTACCAAATTCGGTTACTAAGAATATTTTGAGGCTCATGGTCGTCTCTCGACCCTTCTATTTCTACCTATGTTTCATTGTTGTTTTATCTTCCTTGACCCATAGCAATTCCCATTATACGTACCGATCTCTCCGGTTTGGAGGTCGAGGCTCTGACTCTATGTAATGATCCCAAACCAAAATTATTTCTTGGAATCATTAACTACTACTAATTTATTGAGTTTTTAAGTGCATACAAGATTCATCAACACATGGAGATCACAATATATTCAAGATGTAGAAGCTTTAAACAAAGATAAGACCTTTTTATTATGAACAGTGTAAGATCAATACAATAGATGGCCAATCTGGCATAAACCTCGGATGGTGATACAAACAATAGATATGGTACTATGAAATGCTCAGACAATGTACAATGAAGACTAAATCAAGCGGATCACGCGATCTGATAGAATCTTTGACCGTAATTCTTCCACACTTTACCAAAGTGTCGATCATCCTGAGAAAGATGACAAATGATAGATCGAGCTACCAGAAACCCGGATGTCCAAATTCCCAAATCCACTCTCAAACTCAGGTAGATCATAATTCTCGGATGGGTGCCTTGGATGAAATTTGAAACCCTAGCTGGTTTGAAACTGATGAAGGAGATCTCCAAATGATATGAAACTCTCTAAGAATATAGGTCGAGACTATGAGAATCAGGTGGGAGAAGTTTCGGACTCGGATCTCAAGCGGATCTCCCTATATCCGAGTTTTACTAAATCACAGGATGTCTCCCTATGTCCCAGAGGCGATCCCAATCTGCTGGAACAAATGTAGAATGATGATAACCCTCGAGAAAATCCCCTCAAAATGATGGTCTTGCCTGAAACAAAACCCAGCTGTCGGAATGGCCCTAGGCCCTAGGGATAATTTGGATCGAACCTCCCTCGATAAACCGGCTCTGATACTAGAATGGTGTGGATGAGTCTTTCATCCTCGAGACCAAACTCCCTCGATAAACTGGCTCTGATACTAGAATGGTGTGGATGAGTCTTTCATCCTCGAGACCAAGCTGTGGAACAAGGTGAGTGGATATTTCACCACTGAGTTGCTCCCAAGGGTTTGTACAGCAAACCCCCAAACTGAATGCTCAAGAGCAATAGCAAATGCTAATCCAAAACCAAAATGAATAATAGGTGCACCCCAGCCTCTTACTTATACTTTTCCTTCTAATTCTCTGTTGAGTTAGGTTAACTCCCAGGGTTAATCTTTTATTCTTCTGTTGAGTTATCTTTTACTCCTTTCCTTTTCCTTTCTTAAGTCAACTTAAAAATATAACTTTTAACTTCTTGACTTTTTTCCCCCTTCAGTGTGAGACTATGACCTAGTGGGGGTGCCCAGGCCACTGAGTCTCCTCATTACCTCTCTAAGAGGTGGGGGACATTACAGATGGCTTGCGGGAATTCTTTGTAGCAATGTCTTGAATCTAGTGTGAAACTCCCAAATGGACTCATTTTCATACTTAGCAAGGCTATTTAGTCATGTGAGAAGCATATTAGGGTCTTCTTTGATACTCCATCTTTTGAGAAAGGCCTCTTCAAGTCTATCCATGGTTTTGATGCTTCCATCAGGGAGGCTTAGGTTCCAACTCCTTGAGGCATCATAGAGAGTACTGGAGAACAAATTCATGACCAAATCTTCAGCATCATCACTGATGGGGTGAAGCTGAAAGAATGCCCAAAAGTTGCTCATATGCTCTTCGGCACTGATTGCATCAATACCGGTGAATTTAGGCAACCACTTCTCATACTTGGGTGGCATTTGCCTAGGGTAGCCTGGTATGGCTGACATGTCTAACAGCCTGAAAAGGGTAGATGACTATTGTCTTTGATTATTGGTTGGGTTCTTTGTAGTAGTCTGAGAGGTAGACATGATTCTTAAAGGAAGGCTCTTCCCGAAAAGTTATTTGACAGCAGGAGAGTTTAAGGGAGGCTTCCTTCTAAAAGATAAAGGAGGATTATTGAATCTCCTTTTAGTTTGTGGAGTCACCAGATAGTTTACTTGAAACTACCAAAGAAAAGGGGAAAAACACCCTAATGGATTCATCAGGTAAGCTTGTAAGAAAAGGTCTTTGAGGCAAGGCTTACCAGAAGGATTTGTTGTTTGAGGAGAATTGACTCAGTGTTCCCCGACAACAATGCCAAAATGTTATCACACAATTTGTAGCTAGGTCAAAAGGCTAGACAATAGAGGCCAAACTGGTGTAACAGGAACCTACCCCACCCAATGTCACCACAATGTGGAGGTTCTTTCTATTTAGGAAGGTTAGGCCCAGGGGAGACGTCCTCGGTAACCTAGAGTTTTGAAGAGGCTAAGGTATAAAGGTCAAAGTGAAATTCCCTCTTCACAGGTTACCACCAAGAGAAGATAGTCCTGGCTAAACAGTTAATAATGAAGTGTAGGCCCAAATGAGAACACCTACCCGGAACAAAGCAACAACAAAACAATACATGCAAGCTATGATTCAATGGGT
The DNA here is from genome assembly GCA_010110895.2 of Picea sitchensis. NCBI lineage: Eukaryota > Viridiplantae > Streptophyta > Pinopsida > Pinales > Pinaceae > Picea > Picea sitchensis. The sequence continues at coordinate 643 of SNQJ01S0164587.1, read as the reverse complement.
TAGTACTTCATAGAACTATCTGATATCAATATATTAGCAATTATGACAATAGATACTGACGAAATCAATGTTTATTAATATAGCAATGGAACAATATCAATTCATCAATAAATGTCAAGATGATGTAGCAAACAATGTATCCAATCAATCCCTTATTCAATAAATGCTTCAAACCACCATCTAATTGCCTATAAATAGAAATTGTTGCGTCAATATGGAATAACCAAGGATGATGTCAGCCTTATTAGGGTTAGTAGTTAGTTAGGGTTTCAATTTATAAGAGTTTGAAAGTTTGTTTGACCACTATCACTTCAACGTTGCAGACCTAATATCAGTGCCTGAGGGTAAATGGAGTCCAATTAAGGGAGGATGCAAAGGTTGAAGGGAAAAGGCTAAGGACTAGAGGGAAGGGTTCTGAAGTGTTGCAATGGTAGGGCCCTAGAAACAAAATCCTAGGGGAAAGAAGCTCACTCCGGTGTTGCTTAAGAAAGGCCTCGTTCTCTCTCCTCCTTCCTTAGGTTTAACTTGGCAAAACGACTAGCATAAAAGATAAATCAAGACACAAGAGTGTGGTGAGGGAGAGTGTTGCAAAGGCAAGGCTCTATCACCAAACCCTAGAAGTAGGACGGCCTTAGGTGTATAT
>SNQJ01S0164586.1:18760-39953 GCA_010110895.2 Picea sitchensis | reverse complement strand
TAATCTAAATCACAACTAATGGCCTAAAGCCGACATAAATAAAATAACATTACTAATCTAATATGCCCCAATTAAGTGGTAATGAGCCAATATTAGGGCTTAACAAACTCTCAATAGTGCAAGTTTAGTTACAACTAGTACAACTGGGCTTAACTCACTTAACTAATTTAAACTACTTCACAACTCTCATAACTACACTTATAACTCTGTTACAACTTCAAGTCACCTCCATGTCTTACCAGTTAACCTTTTAACTCAAATTTCCCATAGTTAACTAATTTGTCGTTTCAGTTAATTATTTCAAGTAATTATGAGATAATAGATTAATATTTATTGTCCAATTTATTTAAGGGAAAAGTAAATTAGACACATGTTTCTTGTTGACTTTTCAACAACACATACAACGACTAATATTGCAGAAATTTTCATGAAGGAAGTTGCTAGGTTGCATGGGATACGTAGGACAATCATCTCAGACAGAGATATGAATTTTACCTCCAATTTATGGAGGGGATTGTTTAAAGGATTTGGCACAAATCTAAATTTTAGCACTGTGTATCATCCCCAGACAGATGGGAAAACATAGAGGGTCAATCGAATAATTGAATATATGTTGAGGATGTATGTGATGGATAATCCATATAAGTGGGAAGATTACTTACACTTGGTTGAGTCTGCATATAATAATGGGTATCAATATTCATTAAGAATGAGCCCATTTGAAGCCTTGTATGGTAGGAAATGCGATACTCCAGTAAGCTGGGACAACCCAACAGATAGAGTGGTACTTGGGCCGGAGTTGCTCAAGGACATGAAAGACCAGGTGGTTAAGATCAAGCAAAATTTAAAGGCAACTCAGGATAGACATAAAGTTTATGCAGACAAGAACAAGACAACTAGAGAATTTAAAGTAGGGGAGCATGTACTTTTGAAAGTGAATCCCAAGAAAATATCTTTGAAATTAGGTAGTTGTACAAAGATGGTAGCCAGATTTTGTGGTCCATTTGAAATATTGGATAGAATAGAGCCAGTTGCATACATGATTGCATTGCCTGCTTCCATGAATGTGCATAATGTATTTCATGTATCTTTACTAAAGAAATATGTACATGACGCTAACCATGTTATTGATTGGCATATGATTCAGGTAGAGACCGTGGGAGACTTTCAGGTTCAACCAGTGCGAGTATTGGATAGAAAGTTCAAAATTCTCCAGAATCGAGTTATAGAGCTGGTAAAAGTTTAGTGGACCTACTACGGTCCTGAAGATGCCATGTAGGCAGAGTACCCGCAAATTTTTGAATAAGTTTGAGATTTTGATATCTATTTTGTATATGCACTGAGGACAATGCAAAGATAAGGGGGAGGGGATGTAACACCCTAGGTTTCGAACCCCCATTTTAAATAATGTATTGTTACAATGTTGAGATGCCTGAGTGCCCAAACAATTATTAAAGGGCTAGTATGCCCAAGAAATGTAATGTTTTGATCATTATTAATAATAAACACATCACTGGCTGCTAGACGAACAAGTACTAGAGTTATAGGGGGCTATGATTCCACAAGATAGGGGGCTTGAGGGGATAAATGTTTATTCCTATGTTAATTACCCTTTTTGCCTAGGGGAGGGGATTGATTATGTGAGCTTCTTGGGGAAGGCCAGGAGGTTCTTGATTCCCCATGAAAATACTTAAACCCATCCATGGTCTGATTGTGGGGTTGGTTGTTGAATCATCCACTCCTTCACTCCTGCATTCATACCATTATTTCCCTCATGCCCTTGCATGCACTCACTCACCCATTCATTGATCCATCCCCACCTACGTCTTGGTTGGGTAAAGGGAAAGGAATTGTTGAATATTAGCCATGGGATAGTTGGTTGTAGTGGTCATTGGTGCAATCTAGCCATGACTTGGGGCTTGCATGTCTGAGATGCGTTGGCCCGTGCCCTGTTTTTCTCACAACTGCGAGTCCTGAGAGTTCCAACATTGAGATTCTGGACCAGCTGTGTTGGAGGCCCTAGAAAAAGGAGAAGGACTACCTGAGGGACTACGTGGCAGAGAAGGGTGGAGGTCCATTCTCTTGGGTGGTACAGGCTGGGTGGAAGAGAGATGGGTACTTGGATTGTTGTGGGTGTTGGAAAAACTATGAGATCTTGACAACTGACTGTTTTGGGAACCCAAGTACACTTTGGAACCGTCCTTGTGGATTCATAGTCCTGGCTCGAGGGTGACATTGTTGTTGATATTTGGAGTAGTGGTGTCTACGGTTGGGTGGAATGGCCTTGGTCTGCAGCCAGTTGGTGTCTCCTTTTTATAAAGATAAGTGCTCCTTGTTGTGATATTATTATATGTGTATGAATGTATTTCGTTGTGTATTTTAATTATCGTTTAACTAAATCTTAGATTATGCATGCTTGTTGGATATTGCGGTGCATGTCATTAAATATTTTATCTTATGCGTCCTTATTAAATAAAGAAGGTACCGATAAGAGTACAAATTCCAAGAATGGGCTTGAAGGTAGCATACCCCGACCTGTGGGTGGTCGGGGATGTTACATGAGTGATTCAGGTGTGCATACTCTATTTCAGAAGGATTCATGCAATATGGTCATAGGTGTGATGGTCTTAATGAAAGGAGTTCGGATTGGTATCTTGTACAAGATGTTAGGGAATGTTGACTCGAATGGATGAAACAACATCGTTTCTCCTAAAATCGACTCAACTGCAACTCGAATCGAATTGATTTAGACACAACTCGACTCCACTCAAGCTAAGTCATTTCAAATCTACTCGACAAGACATGATGAAATCGACCCAACTAAGCTATGGCACGAGAGGATGGGACACATTGGAGAAAAAGGACTTCGAGCTATGCAAAGCAAAGGTATGGTCAAAGGTTTTCTTTAATGTGGTTTAGAATTTGAATTTTGTGAACATTGCATATATGGGAAACAAAGTCGGGTGAGGTCCCCATCTGGAGAGCCAAGGGAAAATGGGATTCTAGAACTGGTGCATAGTGATGTGTTTGGTCCAGTTACAATGCCTTCACTTTATGGATCCCTGTATTATGTCTCCTTCATGGATTATTTTTCCAGGAAGACATAGATATATTTTGTGAGGAAGAAATCAGAGGTTTTCAAGATATTTAAGGAGTTTAATGCTCTTGTGGAAAACCAAACAGAGAAGAGGATTAAAGTATTGAGAACTAACAATGGTGGTGAATTCTATGGAAAGGAATTTGATCAATTATGTAAGCAATTTGGAATAGAACGCCAAAATACCACACCATATACCCCCAAAAAATGGAGTTGCTGAGAGAATGAACAAAAAATTGATGGATAACGCAAGGAGAATGCTCAGTGGTGCTAGGCTCGCACAAGAATTTTGGGCGAAGGCATTTGAGACTGCAAGATATCTAGTGAATATGTCTCCTTCGTCGATGCTAGTCGACATGACTCCAAATGAGGTATGGTATGGTAAGAATCCTTTGGTGGCACATCTCAAAGTATTTGGCTGTGATGCATTTTTGGATGTTCCCAAGGAAAATAGGATCAAGATGGACAAGAAGGAAGTCAAATGTATTTTCATCGGATACAAAGAAGGGATGAAATGATATAATCTCTGGGATCCTACATCAAGGAGAACAATGTACAATCAAGATGTGTTCTTCAAAGAAGCCAGAGGTAATTCCGAGCCTGATGAAGCTGTTCAAGCCGAGAATAATCCTAATATGGTGCAGTTTGAACTGAGGAACAAAGAATATGATTCAGATGAGTTGACTGAATATGAGGAAGAGGTGGAACAATTGAATCCAGTGATAAGGAGGTCAGAAAGATAAAGAAAACCAGTCGAAAAGTATAGTCTGCTCAACTTCTATTCCATATTCGTGTTAAATGCCATCGACAATGAGCCCAAGTCGGTCGTTGAGGCAATCAACTCGATAGAGGGTAAAATCTGGAAATACACCATGGTCGAAGAGATTGAATCCTTGTACAAGAATGAAACATGGTATTTAGTCAACTTACCTAGTCGAATAAATCCCTTCGGTAGCAAGTGGGTGTTCAAGAAGAAGATGAATGTTGTAGGACAAGTTGAGAAGTTCAAATATCAACTGGTAGCGAAAGGATATTACCAAGTTGAGGGAGTCGAATTCGATGATATTTTTTCCCTATTGCAAAAATAACTTCCATTAGAGTACTAATGTCTCTGGCTACAACATTCGATCTGGAGATAGAACAGATGGATGTGAAGACAAAATTCCTACATGGGGACCTTGAAGAAGAAATCTACATGAAACAACCTGAAGGATTTGTAGTAAAGGGAAAGCAAGAGTTGGTGTGAAAACTCAAAATATCCCTTTATGTTATAAAGTAATCACCAAGGATGTGGTACCAAAAGTTTGACACAAACATATTTATTTTGGGATTTGTGAGAAGAAAAGTTGATCACTACATATATTCCAAGGAAGAAGGTGGGTGTTTCATATATGTAGCTTTGTATGTTGATGACATGTTTTTAATTGGAAACAACATGGATGCAATAAAGGAGGTGAAGAAGCAATTATCCTCCAATTTCGACATGAAGGATCTCGATGCAACTAACTTCATTATGGGAATGAAGATTAAGAGAGATCGAGTTGCTAGAAATATCTGGTTGAATCAGATGAGGTATATTGAAATAGTTCTGAAACGATTCAACATGCAGGATTTAAAATCGATGAAGGTGCCAATTCCTGTGGGAGAAAGTCTTACTATTGAACAATGTCCAAAGACACTAGAAGAAATATAGGACATGGCACGCGTTCCCTATGCAAGTGTGGTTGGTAGTCTAATGTATGCGATGGTCTGCACTGGATCAGACATTGCCCATGTAGTGGGAGTGTTGAGCAGGTACATGTAGACACCTGGAAAGGAGCACTGGACAACTGTCAAGAGAGTATTCATGTATTTGTGTGGCACGAAGGACTATGTTATATGATACCAAGGAAAACCTAGAGGTGACAATGGTAAATTATATGTAGATGGCTTTCTTGATGCTAGATGGGATGGATATATGGATCGATGGAGGTTGACCAACGGATATGTATTCATGATGTTCAATGGAGAAATAAGATGGATGAGTAAGCGACAAGCAATTGTATCCTTGTCAACAACAGAATATGAATACATGGAAGCCACTCATGGAAGAAAAGAAGCGGTATGGATTCAAAGGTTGTGTTCAGGAATCGGGTTTGAGCAAAGAGATATGAAGTTAAGTTGCGAGATTCAAAGTGAAATATTTATGGCAAAGAAACCTGCTTATCATTCAAAGACTAAGCACATTGATGTACAATACCATTTCGTAAGAGACATCGTGGAAAGTAACAAGGTGATATTGGATAAAGTACACACATTGGAAAACATAACAGACTCGTTGACCAAGTCTGTGAGTTTCTCTTTGTGCAAAGAGGCTATGGGGATTTCTTCCCTGGGTCTGTGAACAAAAGTTCAGGAATCTCCTGTTTCAGCAAAGAAGAAAAAAAGTGGGAGAATGATGGGTTGTTATATTCTTTGTAGTGAAATTCTAGTCGAAGTTGAGGTGGATTTACAACAAGTCGAAGGTCGAGGTGAATCAACAATAAGTTGAAGTCAAGGTGGATCAACAACAGGTCAAAGTCGAGGTGGATCAATAGCAAGTCAAAGGTCAAGGGAGTCAACCGGGTAAATTCAAAGTTGAATATATCGATGACAAGTCAACCGACAAGAGGTTAAAGTGTGGGCATGAGATGAACAACTAGAGACCGAATGAAGGCCAATTGGTAAACCCGAATTGGAGTCGACTGTAACAAAATCCCATGATTTATGAGATTTGTATCCAATGATATGCATGGATCTGTAACCTTTTTTGAGTGCCAATCTTTAGGGTTTTTCCTGTTGTAAAGCATATAAATAGGCGTGTTGTAAGTTCGTAAAGGTTTTTGTTGTAAGGTAATCATAGAATGCACTTTTGTAGGTTAATGCATGTGTACGTGTAGGTTGTTGGTCATGCATATGTAAGCCAAATTGGCTACATGGTTGTTCTTGCATGTGAAAGAGGGTATGATGTCGATTGTGTCTTAGGTGTGGACCAAGGTTAGACATGTAACCTTTTATTCTGATTGAATAAGACAACAAGAGAGAAGAACACTAAAAGGAATGTTGGTTTTCCCGATTAAGGGTTTCCATGGTAAAGTCTCGGTGTACTGTGTGATTTCTTGTGTCATTTGCGTTCTTGATTAAATTATTCTTCTCTTCTACTAGGATTAGTGTGTAAGTGTCTTTCATTTCCTAAAAAAAAATGACAACTAATCTAGAAAATAAAATTTTGTACTTTTCATATAATATGATGAAAAATAAACATGTAAATCAATAATGTAAGTAGAAAAACATGAAAATCAAAGATGAAATGCATCTAAACTACCATGAGCAATCAAGATGAAAATGCAAGAAAGAAATATGACCTACCTACCTACCTAGGGCCTGGTCCCTGAAGAAGTCAAGTACCTTGAATGTAGGGTTGGAGAAGAAACCCATCCACTAGTAATGGCATCTTTCTCCTGTCCATGGCTAATAAGTAGTACTTCTCTTTCTCAAACTTTTTCTTTATGATGTAAGGGCCAAGCCAAGAGTTGTTATTATTCTGATCATATTTGGGCTTTCCCTTCCTCTTATCCCACATGAATGCAAGACTTCCTTCACCGTAGTTGGTGTAAGGTATATTATCGATGTAGGGGTACAAAGGAAAATCTGTGTTGAATGCATCTTTAATGGCCTTCTCATGTCTTTTGTCCCATTTATCTGCTTCTTTCTTTAATATCTAATGGATCCTGGTTCCTTCCCTTGAAAATTTTCTAAATTCTCCTTATATTCTTGGGTTATCAGAAGCATTGTATCTATAGAGTCCTCCTGCATGAAAGGTAGATCGCGAGGATCATATTCAATGGGTAGTGGAACTTCATAAAACTCATTCTCGCTGATTGGGTTAGGATGTTCCCACTCTATCACATGTTTCTTTGCTGCTCGTTGGTTGTAGATAATTTGAAAGCTACCATCCTCCATGGGGATATAAGCATGAGTGAGGTCTATTCTAAGGAATCCTATAAGAGTTGCTGCCCAATTCCTTGATAATAGCATGCCCCAAGAATATGGAACATAAACCACCACTACATTAATGAGGATGATAATGTGAGGAAAATCCACCAAATATAACTCTGAATCTTCTATGAGACCGTAAACCTTGACCTTCTTGGAATCGATGCCGCACACGATTCCATAGGGTCTAGTTGTCTTGAGGCTAAGCTGCTTCATAAATTTTAAGGACATCACATTTGTTGAGGCCTCAGAATCTAGCATGCAGTTTTGCAAGACAAGATTATCCATCCCCAAAGAAAGGTAGAAGGGAGGGTTAGGATCATTTTTCCATCCAAGGTACATGGTGTTCAAGATTATCAAAGGATCTTTTGCCTCGACTGGCACTTTAAACAACTCCAAAAATTATCTTCTGATGGAAGGGATTTTGCACGTTTCTATCACTGGGACTGCCATATTCATTTTCCCAACCATGGTTGGGACATCTATATTCAACTGAATCTCTTCTTCTCGCGTTGGAAGAATTTATTGAACTAGAGATGGGGGTGGTGGGACCACCTTATTTTCTGGCTGGGGAGCAGTTTTATTTGACTAAACTGAAGCTTACTTTGTTGGATGGAGTTTTTCTTCTTTGAATTTCGTGGAGGCAATATATGGATTTTATTCTTTCTTGCATAAGTCAATATCTCACTCTTCTTTAATTCTTTCCTCTAATCTTCAGTCAACTGATTAATCACTCTGAGCAGAACTTCTTTGGCTCCCCTTTTTTGAGATTCATTGATATGTTGTTGTGTAATATCTGTGGGTTCATCATCATCATCCTGAAAGGAAAATATTGTATCCATGAAGTTGATATTGTCATGAGAGTCTTCTTCTCGTCTTAGACATTCTTCCTCCAGATGAGGTTCTTGGTAAGGAGAATAACATGCTAGTTCCTCCAAATTCACCATCCCAACATGATTCAGTGTGTCGAGGTCCTTTGCCTCTTTTTGAGGTTTTTCCTTCCAACCCGTGGGTTCTTTCTTGATGAATGGGTGCCTTGGAGCAAACTGATTCCTTTCCAAATTTGTCAACCAACTCATAACCTAATTTTGAGTTTGGAAAAAATGAGTATTCATCTGATCAAGCTTCTGAACTATGAGAGAAATTGGATTCGGTGCATTGTTTGTAGTTGTTTTTTTATTTTGGTTCTTCTTTGGCACAAGGATACTGAAAATGATTGAACTTAAGGCACATAAGATTCTCCTCAATGTCTGCACTGTACTCCCTGGATTTTTCCAAGGTGCGGGGTTTATTATCCCTTAGAATGAAACTAAACTTACCTTCAAATGCATTGACATAAAGAAGACATAAAAATATTGTGGTAGGGAACAAATCCTGGGGGATTTGACTGTGTAGTTTATCAAATCTGGTATCAAACTCACTAACTATATCATCCTCCTTTTTCTTTATCTAGTTGAATTGATTCATTAGCATTCCTCTATATTTATTCAATGACCATCTACTTTTGAATAACTTAGTAAAGTCTTCATAAGTAGTGAGGTGATTATCTGGTAAGCCATCAAACCACCTTTGGGCATCTTCAGTGAGAGATGTTTCTAGAAACTTCATTACAACATCTTCATGTTCCACTCCTTCACTTTGCATGTCTCAACCAATGGTATGTAGATGTTGTTCTATGGTGATTACATTGTTCCCAACAAACTTTGGAAACCATTTGTTGATTTCTTTAGGCATGGTATTGGGATATCTAGTGATGGGTGCTATGTTCAAGGGATTATAGAGGTCTTTTTTTGAAGGACGAGCTATTGGTGCAAGTGGGATATTACCATGAAAAAATTGTTTGATAATGAGGGAATGGAGATGAGGCCTTCTTTGGTAAGTTTTGGAAGGTTTGAATCTTTTAGAGGGAACGGTCTTTCTAGAAGAAGGATTCGAGGATGGTGGAGTCCCTAAATGAGCCTTAGATCATCAAGGAAGGAAAAGTAAAAGGAAATTTCCTCAAGTGGAATTTTCCAGGAAAGATGGGGGTAAATTATTTTGGATCAAAGCTTTACAAGATGTCATTAGGGCATGAAAGAGGATTCAAAATCCTCCCCAAAAATGGCGCCAAAATGTTATCACACAAATTGTAGTTTGGGAAAAGCCCGACCCAATACACAAGATGGAGAGAAATATGGGAATACCTACCTAATGTCACTTTAGATAGGTACTCCCATTGATTTAGAGATGATGGAATCACCGCAAGGGGGGAATCCTGGGTGACCCTAGGGGAAACGAGACGAAGGATGAAGAGATGTTGGGAGGATCCCCTTAGGTCAATGATGGAAGAAGTATGAGGGGTTAGAAAAGAGTCTCGATGATGGTAAATGGTTTCCGAAGACTTGGGTAACTGCACCAAATTGTTACTTCTTTCTGAGACAAGACAAATAATTGAGATATAAGCCCAAAAATCAAGTGGAAAAGCAAGTGAAGCTTGTTTTCCTATATTGAAGCAGTAAACAAGAATATATATCAACAAGAATAAGATATATTTACTACATATTTAACCATCAAAATGATCAAATAATTATTGGACAATGTAGTACAAAAACTATATATAACTTCATCTGGTAGCCCTAATTCACCATCAAAGTTCATGCTTAAGTATTGGGAAGTTATCTACTATTTTAGTACTACATTATCCAATAATTATTTGATATTTTTTATGGTTAAATATGTATTAAATAGCTCTTATTCTTGCTGATATATATTCTTGTTTACTTCTGCAATATAGGACAACAAGCTTCAATTGCTTGTCCACTTGATTTTTGGGTTTGTATCTCTATTGTTTGTCTTGTCTCAGGCAGGTGTAACACTTTGGTGTAGGTACCCAATTCTTTGGAAACCATTTACCATCATCAAGAATATTTCCCAACCCCTCATACTTCTTCCATCATTAACCTAAGGGGATCCTCCCAACATCTCTTCATCCTCCGTCTTGTTTCCCCTAGGGTCACCCGAGATTCCCCCCTTGAGGTGATTCCATCATCTCTAAAGTGAGGGGAGTAACTATATAAGGTGTCAGTGGGTAGGTATTCCCATAGTTCTCACCATCTTGTAGATTGGTTCAGGCTTTTCCTAGCCTACAATTTGTGCAATAACACACAACAAAAAAATATATGGCCCAGTGTTGACCAAATACATCAAGGACCCTATAAACTGCATGTATATTCTGGGATCTACCAACTTTGAATCTAAAGTCACCACCTTATTTAGATTGGTATTCATAGGTGAAGCCATCAGTTTATAGTCCTCCATCTTGAATCTCCTCGATATCTCTACTACATACTTTCGTTGTCCAAGGAAGATCTCTCACAATACCTGCCATACATCTAATCCCAATAAATAATGCATCAAGCCAATGTCCTTCATCTCAAAATCACTAGATAAATCCACTTTTCACCCAAAAATAGGCTCCTCTACACCTGTGAGAAATAAATCATCAACATACAAAACCAAGATGAGTGGATTTGACCCAACAAGTATGAAGTACAAGTTAGGATTCACTTCACTCTTTTTTAAGCCCATACTCTGCAAGTATCCATCAATCCTAGAATACCATGCCCTCGATGCCTGTTTGAGTCCGTACAAGGATTTCTTAAGTCTACATACATGAGACTCCATCCCATGTACCTCAAATCCTTGAGGTTTCTCTATGTATACTTCCTCCCCAATGATCTCGTTGAGGAAAGTTGTTTTCACATCCATCTGATGTATCCTCCACCTTATAACTAAAGAAATAGAAATAAAAGATCGAATAGAAGCATATCTAGAAACTAGAGAAAAATTCTCCTCGTAGTACACTCCCTCTTTCTGGGATAACTCTCTTTCCATAAACCTTTCTTTGAACTTCTCTATGCTACCATCTACAACATACATGATCTTGTAGAGCCATATGGAACTCACAACTGACTTCCCCTCTAGTCTTGACCCTATGTCCCAAAAATCATTCCTCATAATAGAGGTGTAATCCTCTACCATAGCATCATGTCATACCTATTGATCTACTACTTCCTCAAAGCTGGAAGGCTTAGCATCAATGATGCTACTCATAAGAGCCATATAGTTTGGAAAGGCCTTCGCTCTCTGACCGCACTCAAAGGAGCCTCACCCACATTATTCAATGTATGCAATATCCATATAGGTCTCCTGACAGGACATGAAGGGGATAAATCCACCTACCCATCTGAAGTTTGAACTGCTAATTGTTGCTCATCCTTCAAAGCTTGCTGCTCCTTGTCCTCTATCACTGTTGACAATTCCTGAGTACTTCTAGATGCCAAGTTCTCCTCGAACTTAACATCTCTACTCAGAACTATATTTCCCTTTGTTGGAATGAATATCATGTAATCCTTCGAGGTCTCACTTTACCCCACAAATATACCCTTATGTCCCGAAGGATCTAAATTTTTCCTCTTCTCAAAAGGAACATGGATGTAGAATGGACAACCAAAGATCCTCAAATGACCAATTTCAGGCTTCCCTACTAAAAATGCCTCCTTTGGAGTCTTGTCCCCAAATATCCCGTGAGGACTCCTATTCTATACATACATTGTTGTGTTACATTCCTCTACACACATGAACATAGGCAACTCCTAGTCATGTATCATAGCCCTGGCATAACCTATGATGGATTGATTATTTCTCTTTCCAACCCCATTTTTCTTAGGGTTGTATGAGACTGTTAGCTCCCTCTTGATCCCTGCCTACTCACATAAATACTTGAATTCATTGGAGGTGTACTCTCCCCCGTTATCTGACCTCAAGACCTTGATATTCTTACTTGTCTAGTTCTCTACTTGAGCTCTAAATACCTGAAACCGATTGAAGACCTCATCCTTGGTATTCATAAAGAAGATTGAGGTTTTCCTGGAAAAATAATCAATAAATGTCACATAGTATGACGATCCTTGTAATGGTGCTACTGGCATCGGTCCACTCACATATGAATAAATAAGATCCAAGATCCTCTTGGACTTACTCTCATTGCTAGGAAAAGCAGCCTTGACATTCTTTCCAAGTGCACACCCTCTGCACACTCCCTACTTCTCAATTCTGAACTTTGGAATACCTATAACAATCCCCCTCAAAATAGGAAAAGCCATGTGTTATCACTCCAAGAAACTCCTTAGGGTTGTAGGCTAAGGATGCTTGGTAACTTAAGAAATCATGAATAATGAAAGTGTGTGGATCAATGGGATAACTGGCGAGGGATGGCTAATAGGAAAGACAGCTTATCATGCATTCAGTGAGCGGTCTTTTAAAACCAATAATGGAGATCACATTAATTTGGAGGGGTATGAAGAACACTACTACAGACTAACCAGTACATTAACATGCGAGTCATACAAGATAGTAAGAATTACTTTAATTCAAGTTCATGAGCTAAATAAGAGAGATGTGAGTTCTTAATGGTGAGCTAAATTGAATTGAATTACAGAGCAATGAACACATGAGAAAATCTGATATTAGTAGCAAAAGAAACTGTGATTCATATCAAAATAAGTGTCTAAGTACATAGGCCAAATGTATCCAAGATTGAACCCCTAGCACTCCAAATGTCTTTGAGGCACGCCTCTTACAATTAGTTCCAGAATCCTAAAAGTATGGATGTTTTTTGCTAAAATAGTGAAAACTAATTTGCAAAGATAGGGATAGCACCAAAGGGGATAATCTCGTAATTTGGTCCTTAAAATGCATTTTGAGCGGTTAATTTGGTGATGACTAGCCTTCAAGGCTCCTCCATAAGATTACAAAATCGAATTTGATGATACATTTGTATTCATTCAATATTACCTTGAAAATGACTAAACTTGACCAAAGACTCCTCTTTTTGACTTGTCTTTCCAAAATAGCCTTTGGATTTGATGGAATAATCCACCCACTGTCTAGTCCCCAACGGTTTCATCACTTTTAGTTCAAAATTTCAAATCTGGTAGAAAATAAGTAACATTAAAGTAGATTCTGAGGGATTTCCTGACCCTGTAACCTGTGAAAAATGCTCCTTAGGCTAGCGGAAGCGCCACTTTCAACATTCTTGAGGGTAAAATTATACGTGTTTGTTGGCTTGGAGCAGATTTTCAAAATTGAATTTCTAGGTCATAAAAATCCATTTTCACATATGAATGATGCGTCGACATCTACGAGAATCTCATCTTTCAATGGTGTTGTTAGATCTTAATTTGGAGCTCAGGGAAGGGATTGAAAAGTTCCCTGCAGAGTTTTAAGTGTCATTTTTCCATTTTACCGATTGAAATCCCTAGCGTCCTTTGTTAGGTGTGCGATATGGAAACAACGGTTTATTTGATAGCATAGCAGGGAGTCTGACCCTCTAGGTATTAATCTTGGGTTTTCCTCAGTGCCTCTTCATAAGCCCACAGTAGTTGTGAAGTATGCACTTTCCGCAGTAACCTCTTGTAGAAGACCCTCCTTAGGCTGTTGAAAGCATGTATCTTTGGCAGCACGCCACTCGAGGCTGATTTTAAAACCCTTTTAAGATTTGACACTTTCAGCAGCTAGCTGGCCCGGGTGGTAGTCTCATAAGGCTGTTGAGGTGGGCACTTTCCACGGTGCCTGATGAACTTTTGAAAACAAAGTTAGGCGTAGGAAATTAAAAATGACTTGATTTTGAAAAAGAGACTTTGAAATCCAAATTTAGGGTGAAGCCGATACAAAATTTTGCATCTAAAAGACTCAACAATGAATTAAGGAAACCATCATGCTATGTTATCCACCGTAAAACTCAACCAAAATGATGGTGCTGTACGGGAGTTAACACCATGTAGTGTAGTTGTCCTAACCTCCTGTGCCTAGCTCATTGGTTTTCTCATTGTCATGTGCCAAATCTGAATAGACACACGCTAACTTGTATAGAGTGCCTTCTCTAATAGCGACCCGATGTGTTTGTTTGGGATGGCTTCCTCTAGACATGGGCACCTACCTCTTTTAAAAGTAATGCAAAAAACCTTGTCCTCCATAGTTGATACTGAGAGTAAGTTTTTCTTCAATTTTGGTACATAAAGTACATCTTGGGAATCTAACGAACCTCCTAACTCGATATGGAATGCAATTGTTCCCTCTCCCTTCAACATCATGACATCATCACCAAAGCTCTACATGAACATTTGATTCACTCTCCATCAAACTACTCAATAGCTCGTATATACATCATATGACGAGATGAAACATTGTCCAAGAACCATGCACTCCCTGCATTAGTTGTCTTGGTATAAAGGGAAGAAACGAGTGAGTAATCCTTTTCAAACTTGGTTGCAAACTCATCAAGCTGCATCTCTATTGATGTTTCTATCTGTGTCTTTCAATTGCCATGCTTTCTTCTCAGGACAGATGCATAATTCCCATTCTTATGACATGAGAAACATGATTTTACTCAAGTCCTTTTCTTACGGATGTGATGATCCTCCATCAATTTTACCCTTCTTGCTATAAATATTTCCTATTCCCTTCCTTGTATTAATGTGAGATCAAGTTCTCTTCACTACCTCCCTTCTTGTTTCTCTTAGACTCCTCCGTATCTCTTCTTGGATCACGATCATCCCAAAGTCTCTTCAATCTGAGATTTTGCTCAGAGCACAAATACCTCTGACAAATGGTTCCCATGACTTGGAAGAGACCATTGATCTACCACATTCATGAGCGTTGTGTCCTCCATTTTCTCCCCTACGGATACAAGATGATCACGTACCTGTGTGATACTCATGAGATAATTGGTAGCATTATGATCTGAACATATGCAGGTCGGGTTTTCCTTCAAGACCATCTTCTTGTATTCTTTCTTTGGAATAAACTTACCAAGGTATCAAACATCTCTTTGGTCATCTTCTTCTCGATTAGGTGAGGGATTTAGATGATCCTTCATGGAATCGAGGAGGACTATCTCTACTTTGATCTCCTTCTTGTTTTGAACCTCCAAAGTTGTTGGATCTATTGGTGGAGTAATAATTTTATCCACTAACGCCCAAATGTCATACTCCTTCAATGCCAAATTTACTCTTTCCCTTCCAAGATAGGAATTTGGATGCTCCATCAAATCAATATTCAACTCTCAAGGATGTTATTTCCATCCCTAATACATAAAATTCCTTGGAAGCTAACATGTTGCTGAAATTCCCAGTATAGACCTTCTGGGACTTGTGATGACTATCACTACTATAACCGCATTATGTAATGTGACTATCCTGCTACCCGACTTATTAATGTATGTGATTGTCTCCATGATCTAGGTAATATCATTAGTATAAAATACTCACTAGCATTATTCTGTGCTTTCTGTAACCCATGTACACCCATGTACACACAAATGGTTACCTACGAGCGATTGTTTTGTAGGGAAATCCCTCCGATTTCCATCTAGAGTTATGAATGCCTATGGATCTGAGATCATGTGCCAGTTTCTTCGGAGAACTGCTGCTTATGATACCATGTTGAAATTTAGATCATGTACTTGGTTTCTTCTCAGAGAACCTGCTATGATACCATGTTGAAATTTCTCCTACTCAACACCCGACAATTAATTCCAAATAAATCACTTATTGAATTTAAGCACAACTGAGTAATAAACTAAATATGTAGTGGAAACATAGACAAGGAAACCAAATCAAGCACACATGAACACCAAAATATTTGGGTATAAACCCCTGGAAAAACCCAAGAGGGAAAACCAGTTCTAAGAATGATTTTATTATGCTAAAATCATGGCTCCCATAACAAGGATAATGGACCATTGAGATAAATACAACTGTATACAAACCTGACAAAGTCTGACCTACTATATGAACCAGGACTACACACTTTTCTAGGTGTATGCGACTTTCCTTCACTAAACCCACATATGTATGTGACTATCTCCACTGAAACCTGTGTACACGTACGAAAAACCTGTATGGAAAAATCTGTACGATGCGACACTCTCTCTTGAATTCCTTTGACTAAAACCCACACGTGTTTCCTGTGTTCTCTCTTCTCCTTGACCTAATCTCTAGATGGAAGTCCTTTTCCACCTATCCAAGATCTTGAATCATAGTATTTTGTGACCCAATACTTTGTGTCGACTCCCTCAACACCCATCAAGTCAAAAGTGTATTCTTCCTTCACCCTAGCCTTGCTTTTATAATCGTGATCTATATCCCCAAAGTGATTGCATGTTGAGATTACTTCTCACATGAATTGAGATTTAGAAATGTGCAAATTACTTTTAGCACTTTCCTTAAATAACTCAATTAATTAATTACATAATTAATTAATAAAATAAATTTACTTTAATAATTCCTTTAATCAAAGTAAATTTAAGGGTAGAAGTCTTTGGACGATTTCCACACATCTAAACACATAGACATGTACGGAAATACATGTTTGATGCTACCACTAGCATCAACAAAACTTAGTATGGGTAACTACTTGTTATATTGTTCCATGATAGTAATTCCAATGGGAGGAGTTGATGTGGTCTTGGGAGTAAAATGGTTAGGATCGTCGGGGACAATAAAAATGAATTTTTGAGATTTGTTCATGTAATTATTTTGGGAATGCAGAGAATATGAACTTAAGGGCATTAGAAACAAACCATTGAAGGTGATTTTATTGAATAGAGTGATAAAACTATTAAAAAAATACAATTCAGGTGTAGTTGCACGATTTTGTTTAGATGTCCAAATGATCCAGAATTGGATCCAAAAGATTGATGGGGCTTAGAAAGGCCTAAAAATCAAAGTTATTAGAATGGATTCAAAACTGATGTGTGTGTAGGCCTCATCGATACAAACCCAACACAACTTGAATGGGCTCAAACAAACGTCGTATGCTCCAGATATGGTGATCTGTTCATTTTGCCAAACATGCAAAAAACAATGATGACTGTACAGTCCATACAGTGTTGGCATGTTTACAGGCAGAGTGTGCTTGTAATTAATGGCAAGAACAACAATGAAGATGGCATTTCTATAGGCAAGAACAACAACAACGATGGTATGTCTACAGGCAAGAACAATAGCAACGGTGGCATGATTACTCGCAGAGTGTGCAATCAAAGCTAAGGAGGAATAACACAGAGTTGCATGCAGAGCGCAAGCGTGCACTAGGGAAGATGTTGCTTCCATTACCAAATCTCAGGAGAGATAGAATTCTCAGAAACACAGATGAGATCCAAATTCATCAGGGCTCACATAACCTTTGACACTTAGAAATTATTCCAAGTAGGGAGGATGTGTAAGCTCAGGAGGAGGAGTGACAATGGTCGTTGCATCACCAATCCCAAATACCCGATGTCTGTTAGATCAGATTCAAGTGACCAGAGGAAGCGAAGAGGAGAAGTACATATCTGATCCATTGATCTGAGCGTTGAGGACCAACAATCGTCGGATCCAGTATAACTGCGAAGAGGATAATGGTTAAGAGCCATCCTCCAACTTCGTGAAATTCGAAGTCCTGATGATATCTGAGCCATTGGATCCAGAGGAAACGTGGTGATAGATCAACATTTCTCTAACTGAAAAGTCAAAGGTAATAGTTGTAGGAACTCGCGATGTCCGAGTTCACGATTTGATCTAGACTGTTAGATCATGGGGAGTTGTGAGCCATTGATTTGACACTCGCAAATATCGAGAAGGAAGGAGGCAAATACCCATGGAGATGGGAGTCATAGCAATCCTAGCCGTTCATCTGGGAAGGACATGTGGCAGCTGATAAAGTATTTTCGGAAAATCGGAAGTCAGAAGGAGGTGAGTAGCCCTCCAACTTCACGAAATGCGAAGTCCTGATATGATCTGAGCTGTTGGATCACTAAGGATCGTGGTCCGTTGATATGGAGCAGGTTTTGGAAAACCGAAAGTTGGGATAAGGGAGGTGCATATTCCTCCAACTTCACAAAATGCAAAGTCCCGATAAAATAGGGACCAGTGGATCAAAGAGGGTTGTGGGTCGTCGATCTGACATAGAGCGCTGAATCGAGAATCGAGAGTTGGAAGAGTCAGGGTTGGCTCACGTTCAAACACCCGACACGTGAGGTCGTGATTTGATCACAGCCATTGATCAAAGGGAGAGCGTGGACCGTTGATCAGGCATGAAGAATTTCACAAGTTCGTGAAACATGAAGTACCCTTTTGCTTGGCCCCTAGTCATAGCCAAGGTCACATCAGCGAAAAGTTAAGGGAGGAGCTAGCATGTCTTTAGGCTCCACTTCAGAGATTGTCGATATCGCGAAGTGCCCATTTGATTAGCGAGTGGTCACATCAGTGAAGGTTAAGGGAGGAGCTATCACGCTGCTAAGCTCCACATCAGAGATTGCGAGTTGGAAGAATCGAGGAAACTCGCAGCTAAATATCCGATGTCTGAGATTGCGAAGCACCTTTTGGTCAGGCCTATGGTCACAACTCATGGTCACGTGAAAGGAAGGGGCTTAGCCATAAAATTGAGCGCCCACTTTGTAGTTTTCTCAGAAAGGGAAAAGGCACCAAAGGCATGAGTGCATGAAGGTTCTCTGTGTAACTGCCAGAAACAGAGTGATTGTATCTGCCAGAGAATTCGACGAACTTGAGTGTGATTGCCAGAGGAGCTGAAGAGTCTCGAGGTAATTTCCAGTGAAGTGAAGATTCATCATTTAGACAATTGACAGATGAAAATGCGTCGAAGATTGTAACTGTTAAAGAAGCCGAAGAATCTCAGGATAATGTCCACTGATGAAGAACAAACTCAGGATGATCGCCATAGAGGACAAAGAGTTGAGTGTATTCCATGGCAGAGGACTTGGCATGATAAATATGTGCATAAAAAAGAAGATATGGTTTCTTTTGTTAAGAGTTATTCATGCGGGTAGAAGCCTGCTGTGAGCAAGAGATGAAACACACAAAAGAGGCATAGCACATTGAATGGAAATAATACATAGAGCATAAAGTGCAGAAGAAAGAGACAGAAAAAAAATGCTTATATGATAGAGGAAGAGAAAGCTGAGGTGTGCATGCAGAGACAAAGGTAGAAGAACATAAAGCACAAGAGATGTGTGGAGGAAGACACTGATGCAGGGAGAGTAGAGAAGTGTAGAATAACAATGATGATACTAGTAAGCCATTGGTAAATACTGTATCACTGTAATAATTTTCAGGAACAATGTTTTTATATTCACGGTGGTAGGGAGGTGCTAAGGAGGACAATTGTCCTCAGAGTTTCAAGTGGGTGCTTGAACACAGGGAGTTGTAGATTCCATCTGGTTGCAGCCAGAAAAACCAGGGTGGTAGGTTGGTGCAAGGGAGAACTATTGTTCTATGTTATATAGGTTGGTGCCTGTGTAACTGGAAGTTGGTGCTTCCATCTAGTTGGTGCTGGAACACTCAGGGAGTTGGTTCTTCCTTCTAGTGGGTGCTAGAGAAACTAGGGAGTTGGTGATTCCTTCTAGTGGGTGCTAGAGAAACCAGAGAGTTGGTGCTCTCAACAAGTTGTAGCTTGTAAAACAGAGGTTGTAGCCTCAAGATGAGTTGAAGCTCCCAAGAATGATAATGTACAAAAAATAAAGATTACTTATCATGTCAAGAAGAAGAGGTTTTTCCCTTTATGGGTTTCCTCAGGAAACATCTGTCTCTATATATTTCATGTGTGATTGATGTTGAATATTCTATTGCTTACTTCTTTGCATTATTGCGATCATCATTGAGTGTTCTGTAAAGATTTTAAAATGGGCATAATTGTTTAAGCAGAGTAACAACTAATTCACCCCCCTCCCCTCTCAGTTGTCCAACAATTGGTATCAGAGCAGGTTCCTTTTATATAAGGGTAGATCCTAGAGCTTAAACATGACTAACCATGAAGGAACCTCAACCAATAAGGCCCCCTTGTTCAATGGAACAAACTTTTCCTTCTAGAAAGTTAGGATTAGAACCTACATAATGGATTTAGGTGCAAACGTCTGGGATGTGGTAGAGACTGGTTATGTAAAGCCAGTTGTACTAGCTAATAAGGATGACAAACTAGAATCATCTTCAACGCTAAGGCTATGAATGTTATTCTGAGTGGCTTGTAGAAGCAAAATTTGTAAAAGTTATGCACTTAGAAGCTACCAAAGAAATGTGGTACAAACGCATTAGCAGTTATGAAGGTAATGAGAAGGTAAAGGACGCCAAGCTTCAAACCTATAGAGTACAGTTTGAACAACTAAATATGAAAGAGGATGAAACTATTGGGAAGTACTTTTTGAGAGTTGAATAACTAGTAAATGCAATGAAATCACTTGGTGAAAAAATTGAGGAAGCCTCTTTAGTTCAGAAAATTTGGGATCTCTGCCAGATAGGTTCAACCCAAAGGTTTCTACTATAGAAGAACTTAATAATCTAAAAGCTTTGGATTTTTATGAACTTCTAGGAATGTTGACTTCATATGAAATGAGGATAGTTAAATATAAACCCACCTCTAGAGAAGAATCATTTAAAGCATATAAGAATGAGGATTATGAGACTGATGAAATTGAAGAAAAAATTGTGAGAAGACTAAAGAAAGGATCAGGCAATTACCAAGGAAAATTTCCCTTCAAATGTATTAACTGTGGGAGGATAGGTCACTTTGCATCTAAGTGTCCACACAAGAAACAAGATCAGAATTTTGAAGGTGAAAATAAGTACAAACCCAAGAGATTTGGTAAAAATAAAAGTTTATGTGTAAACAATGATGACTCTTCAGAAGACACGGATAGTGACTCTTCCTATGAAGATAATATTAATGACTTTATTCTTATGGCCAAAGAGGATTATGATAATAGAAGCACATGAAGTGATGTTGACGATGAAGAAGTTGTGGTTGACTTGGAAGGAGAACTGATCAATTCCCTAGAAGAAATTGCTAGACTCGGATCTAAGAAGAAAAAGAAAAAACAATTGATGATACAGTTCGAGAAAGACAATAAAGAACCAGATGAAGACTTTTCCCTGCTAAAAGTGGAATTAGAAGAGGCAAAGAAAATAGAGGACATTCTGAAACAACAATTATTAGAAGAGAAGGCAAGATGTGAAGACTTGGAAGAAGAGGTAGTAAAAACTAGAAAAG
>SNQJ01S0164586.1:0-13773 GCA_010110895.2 Picea sitchensis | reverse complement strand
AGCAAGTTGTAGCTTGTAAAATAGAGGTTGTAGCCTCAAGAGGAGTTGGAGCTCCCAAGAATGTGGAAACATCTGGAGGTGACACATGGTAGGGTGACTGGGCATATGGGTTGCTGATGTGCCAGTTACATGTGGACCAATCAGGGAGTGACACGTGTCACCATTGCAAGAGTAACACATGGCACATCTATACTGATGATGTGGCAAGGTCGTACAACACCTGGAAGGTATAGTGGCAGGTCCGTACGACACGTGGCAGGTATAGTGGAAGACACTCGACAAACAAGTGGACTATTCAATGTTTGACATGTGGCATAGGTTTAAGCAAATGGTGAGGTGCCACATGGCCCATACATGAGATGCCACATGGCACCCGTTCATTGGTTTATTGTTTGGATAAATTTGTGGAGCGCATGAGGTTTGAACCCGTGACCTCGGGCGTGGGAAAATGACTTGGTAGGGTCGGGCGCACTAGCCCACCCACAATGTGTTACTTACCCCTATACTTCCACATATATATTTAATTTGTAATGTGTGTTTAATAGGCGGAGGTTAGGGCTGGGGCTAGGCCCCAACCCCCGACGCAATATTATATGACGCTTCTATATAACCAGTCCCTCCATTGTGTTTGGCATGCGAGGATGTATGGTATAGCTCCAGCTCTGGTCCCGTTGGTGACTCTCCACATGAGCCCAACGTAACACTCCATACATCCATCCCATATAACCATTGACATGTGACTCTACTCGGAGTTATGGCACATGCATGGTGTAGCTCCTGATTCCTTGTTTAAAGCGCAGATTTCCATATGACCCGATCCTATTTCGTATGTTGGCACACAAGGTATGGGTTAGCCCTGGTCGGTTGGGATAGCCTGCTGACCAAGGGAATAATCACTGGTCTATTCGCTAAGGGACTAAATGGATATGTGCGGGGATCTAGATGTCGTGGCCACATGGCCTTATATGCGACCAGGGCCGGAGTATGAGGGCTGAAGACCAGGGGGCTAGCGCACACAACCTAGCACTGGGCCACATGGAGCACGCCATGTGACCAAGAGCCTGCTATAAAGGGTATGTGCCCAAAATATGTGCATAAAGTGGGTTTTCAACTATACCATATGAATTTGTTTTATGGATTTTAGCCTGATTTTTGGAGATTTTAGTCTTTTTGGGGGATATTAGGCCTTTTTTTAGGCCAGATATTGGGGGAAAGTTGGGAGATGGTTACCAACTTCAGATCTATATAAACCAAGGATTCTTGGATCCATGAGAGGACATTCAGGGTAGGTTTATGATGAAGATTTTCCAAGCCAAAGCCATTTTTATGGAGGGAAGCTATTGAGGAGCGCACCTTTGTGGGCCATTTCTGGGAGCTCCGGTCATCTGATTTTAGTGTCGTTTCTTTTGTTGGGTTCTAGAGATCTATTTCAAGAACAAATAATTTTTGTAACCTTTTGGCACTGTTGTGATGTCATTTTGAAGCTTTGAACATAAATAAGAAAGCCTCACCCACTGAGACAAAGGCCTAGAGACGTAGGCGAGATTATCGAACTTCGTTATCACATTGTTGTTTATGGTTTGTTGTTATTGATTTATTTCAGATATTTATATGTGCATATGGTTGTGATGTTTCTTATATAACTCTTCCTCTTTCATTCAACTTCCTAAATGGTTAATAAACACATGCATAATAACTCAACCATTGTCATTTAAAATATCTTTTCAGATGAAGTGGTATCAGAGCTAGTTGATGTTTGGATTTGAGTTTTGCATGTTAACCAGGGAAAAGATACATCATGGTGAAGGCGAGCTTGTTGAAGAGAATCCATTGATTGTATTGAGAAAGATAACTTCTCAAAGTGAGAAGATGGCATCAGAAGAGGGACTTTCTTGGGATGAGAAAGAGTTTCGAAAAACGCTCTTCGCCATGTCAGAGGTGATGAAGGTTTTGTATGAGGATTACCTGGAACAGAAAAGACCGAATTTGGGTGAATATTCAAAGGGAAAAAGTGAAGAAGGAGAGGATCCTCCTCAAATTCCTCCTTCACCTCCATCTTCACCTCCTTCTTCTCCTTCCTCTTCAAGTTCAAGTTCTAAAAGCACCACAAAGAAACATGTCCATAAACATAATAATGAAATGCCTTTATTAAAACTTGATGTTAAATTCGAATTACCCATGTATGATGGTGAAGTTAATGCAGAGAGACTTGACAATTGGGTTAGACAGACGAAGGTTTATTGTAGTGTGCAACAAATCAAGGATGAGGCAACTCAGATCAAGTTGACATCACTTAGACTTGCAGGCACAACACTCATCTGGTGGCAAAGCAAGTTGCAAAATGACACGCAACAAGTGGGTAATGTATTTCCATCATGTCAAAGTTTTATTTCTGCACTTAGAAAACAATTCTATCCTTTGGGTTATAAAAAGAAAGCGTTAATTGAATGACAAGCTTTAAAACTAAGAAAAGAACAAACAGTGCAAGAATACACAGGTGGCTTTCGTAAAATGGCATTGATGTTAGATATTCCTTTACATACCCAAGAAACTCTTATGAAGTATATAGGAGGTTTACCTGCACAAATACGAAATACTATATTCATGTTTGGACCTACTAATCTTGATGAGGTTTTTGTTCAAGCTACGTACATTGAAGCAGGGAAAACAAGGGTTGGTGTAACAGGGGAATTGTCTTCAAGGAAAGAGGACAAAAGGAAGTGGCATGGAAAGAAGGAAAATTCAGTGGGAAGAAAGGAAGAGAAGCCCTCTTGCAAGCATTGCAAGAAATAAGGGCATGATGAGGACCGTTGTTGGCAATTTCATCCCGAGAAGAGATCGAAGTGGTTCAAGGAAAAGAAAGGGAGGAAAATAGTTGTGACAACAACACGACCCACAGACTTGGTATCGGATTCAGGTGATGAATCTAAAGTCTCATTGTTTGGTATGATAGGTAAAATTGGTGAAGGATTTAATTGTAGAAGTAACTTGTTTCACATAAGGGTCATCGTGAGGCACACTAAGGTAGACACATTGATAGATAGTGGATCTCAATCTAACTTAATTTCAGAGGAATTGGTTAAGAAATTGGGATTAAAAACACAGATGCATCATAAGCCTTACACACTTCAATGGATAAGTAACAATCATCAAATGCACATAACTAAGCAGTGCACATTAAAATTTTCAATTTCATCTAAGTTTGTGGATGAGGTAACATGTGATGTGGTGCCACTAAGTGAATGTGGAATGGTCTTAGGAAGTCCATACTTGTATGATTGTAAAACAATCTTCTACATGGAAAATAGTCAATATCATTTAACCAAAGAAGGTCAAGGATATGTGGTTCATGCTCATCATGTAAAGGAAAATAACAATCTTCAAACTATGGAGCAATTAATAAAGGCAACTCAAGCAAGAAACACACCTATAATTTTTTCAAATCAAGTAATCGATGTTAAGCAAGAACGAGAGATGATTGTAGAAGTGAAACTCAATCACAATTTGCTTCAAGATAAGCTAATGTCATGCAAATATTACAAACATATCAACTCATTTGCAGTCATATTTTTGATGCTATCATTAGTAATGTTGTCTACATGGATGATAGTGGCTCCAATAAGATGTGACATGGTACAAATGGCTAACAATATGCTGTCAGTTATCATGTTTGTGTTACAGTTGATCTTGATGAGACAAGTGCACAGGACAGAGTTCAAAGACAGAGAACAAGACGGGTGGCCTATCCTGAGCTTGATGACTGGTTAGTAACCTTTTCTAGGACCAAAAGGTCTTTAGTGGGGAGGTGTGATCCAGAATTGGATCCAAGAGCTTGATGGGGCTCAAAAAGGCCTAAAAATCAAAGTTCTCAGAATGGCTTCAAAACGAACGTCGTATGCTCTAGATATGGTGATCTGTTCATTTTGGCAATTGAATGGGATCAAACTGATGTTGTATGCTCCATATATGGTGATCTGTTCATTTTGGCAATTGAACGGGCTCAAACATATGTCGTATACAAACCCAAATCTACTTGAATGGGCTCAAACAGACGTCATATACGAACCCAAATCTAATTGAATGGGCTCAAACAAACATCATATGCCCTAGATATGGTGATCTATTCATTTTTCCAAACAAGCAAAAAAAAATGATGATTGTACAGTCTATACAGTGCCATGTGGCAGCTAATTGTACATGCCATATGATCGTACAACTGATGTGGCAGGCACATCTAGTGCTGACATGGAAGCATCTGGAGGTAACACGTGGCAGTGTGTCTGGGCATACAGGTTGCTGATGTTGTAGTTACACGTGGACCAATCATGGAGTGACACATGTCACCACTGCAAGGGTGACACGTGGCACATCCATATTGATGACATGGTAGGGCTGTACAACACGTGGTAGGTACAGTGGTAGGTTCGTATGACATGTGGCAGGTACAATGACAGAAACTCGACAGAAAGGTGGACCATTCAACATTTGACATGTCGGATGAAGGTGTAACACCAACATTTGACATGTGGTATAGGTTTCAATAATGGTGAGGTGCCATACAAGACATATTGCCACATGGCCAAGACATGGGCTACCACATGGCACCCATTCATTGGTTTATTGTTTGGAAAAATTTGTGGAGCACATGAGGTTTGAGCCCGCGACCTCGGGTGTGGGCAAACGACTTGGTAGAGCTGGGCGCACCAGCCCCCCTGCAATGTGTTACCCACCCCTATACTTTCACATATATATTTAAGTTGTAATGTGTGTTTAATAGGTGGAGTTTATGGCTAGGGATAGGCCCCATCCCCCAATGTAGTATTATATGACCCTTTTATATAACCAGTCCCTCCATTATGTTTGGTGCGCGGGGATGTATGGTATAGATCTAGCTCTGGTCCCATTGGCGACTCTCCACATGACCCTGATGTAACACTCCATACATCTATCCCATATAACTGTTGACATGTGACTCTTCTCAGAGTTATGGCGCGTGCATGGTGTAGCTACCGGTTCCTCATTTAAAGCAAAGATTTCCATATGACCCGGTCTTGTTTTGTATGTTGGCACGCAAGGTATGGGTTAACCCCAGTCGGTTAGGATAACCCACTGACCAGGGGTGTAATCATTGGTATATTTGCTAGGGGACTAAACAGATATGCGCAGGGAGTTGGATGTTATGGCCAGATGGCTTTATATGCGACCAGGAGCCGGAGTATGAGGGTTGAAGACCAGGGGGGCAACGCACACAGTCTAGCGCTAGGCCACATGGAGTGTGCCATGTGACCAGGATCCCGCTCTAAAGGGGTTGCGCCCAAATTATGTGCATAAAGTGGGTTTTCAACTATACCATATGATTTTTTTATGGATTTTAGCCTGATTTTTGGAGATTTTGGTCTTTTTGGGGGATATTGGGCCCTTTTTTAGGCCAGATCTTGGGGGGAAGTTGGGAGATGGTGACCAAATTCAAATCTATATAAAACAGGGCTTCTTAGAGCCATGAGAGGACATTCAAGGTAGGTTTATGCTGAATATTTTCCAAGTCAAAGCCATTTTTATGGAGGGAAGCTATTGAGGAGCGCACCTTTGTGGGCCATTTCTAGGAGCTTCGGTCATCCGATTTCAGTGTCGTTTCTTTTGTTTGGTTCTAGAGATTTGGTAGAACAAGACCATATCAGTTTTGTAACCTTTTGGCACTGATGTGATGTCATTTTGAATCTTTGAACATAAATAAGAAAGCCTCACCCACTAAGACAAAGGCCTGGAGACGTAGGCGAGATTGCCGAACTTTTTTATCACATTGGTGTTTATGGTTTGTTGTTCTTCTTTCTTTATTTCAGATCTATATATGTGCATATGGCTGTGATGTTTCTTCTATAACTCTTCCTCTTTCATTCAGCTTCCTAAATGGTTAATAAACACATGCATAATAACTCAACCACTGTCATTTAAAAGATCTTTTTGGATCACCAAACAACTAATCTTCCATTCTCATCAAACATTCAAGGAGTTATTGAAATACATGTAAAGGAATTTGAAGAATTACATACGGGTTTACCTCCATTAGAAAACATGATCATTCTATCCACCTCATGTTGAGGAGTATTCTATGTAATATTAGGCCATATAGATATCCTTGTGGACATAAAAGAGATGGTACGCATGGTTCAAGAGATGCTTGACGTAGGTGTCATTCAGTGGAGTCAAAGTGATTTCTTCTCATTAGTGGTCATGGTGTATAAGAAGGAAGGATCTTGGTGTATGTGTCAAGAAGATTGATAGATCAACATATTCACCATTATAATTAAGTTCCCTAGTCCTATTATTGTTGAGTTACTAGATGAATTACATGGATCGATTTATTTTACGAAGTTGGACCTCCATTTAAGGTATTATTGGATTATAGTGAAAGAAGAAAACATTCCTAAAACATCATTAATAAATCATGAAGGTCATTATGAGTTCCATGGAATGCCCTTTGGTCTTACCAACACTCCCTCTACTTTTCAAATCTTAATGAGCATTGTTTTCAAACCATTCCTCAATCAATTTGTACTAGTCTTCTTTGATGGTAATTTAAGTTATAACAAAAACCTGGGAAGAATATGCACAATATGTGGAAAACGTTTAACAAGTATTAGAAGATCAAAAACTATATGTAGAAAAGGTCTAATTTTTCCTTTGGGGTGAAATAGGAGGAATATCTTGGACATATAGTACCCAAGGAAGAAGTCAAGGTGGATCATAAATAAATCAAGGCTATGGTGGATTTTCACATTCCCCAAACATTAAAGAATATTAAAGAATTCATGGGATTGACATGCATTACCGCAAATTTGTCTAGAACTCTGGAAAAACAACAATCCCTTAAACAACCTGACAAAAAGAGAACACTTTTGCATGGTCAGAAAAATCCACACAAGCGTTTGAAAAACTAAAGGAGACAATGTGTACCACTCTGGTATTTGGTGCACCATACTTCACCAAAACATTCATCCCAAAATGTGATGCATTAGGGTATAGTATTGGGGTTGTACTAATGCTAGAAGGAAGGATTTTGGAAGTTTTTGAGCCAACAATTGATAGGAAAAAACATAGCCAAATTGGTATTTTTTTCTACACTGATAGTGACATAACGTTGACCTTACCTAATGGACAATCCTTTCAATATAAACATAGATCACACTAGTTTCAAATATTTCTTGGAACAAAGATTGTCTTTAGAATAACAACAAAAACTGGTCACCAAATTTATAGGCTATGATATTGAAATCGTATATAGAACAAAAAAAGAGAATGTGGTTGTTGATGCACTATTTATGAAAGAAGAAAGAGTGGAATCCTTGATGGCTGCTATATCCATTTTCCATTCAAATGGATAGAAGAAGAAAAACAATAATCGTAGAAAGATCCTAATACCAAATAGATTATTCATGAATTACAACAAAAAACTCATACTTTCAAAAAATTTGTGTGGAAGAATGACTAAATATTGTCTATATCTATTGTAAGACACAACACCAATATATATGTAAGATGATATTGTCTATATCTATGTAAGACATCTTAATTAAAAAAAAAAAACATCTCTAAATTACACACAACACCAATTGGGGTGCACTTAGGTTTTTTGGAAACATATCATAGAGGTAGGGATTCTCTTGGGAAGGATTGGAAAATGATGTACATAAATTTGTGGTGGAATGTTTTGTTTGCCAAAAAAAAGGTAGAAATAGTGAAGTCACTATAACTATAGAAACTATTATCAATATCTAATGAGTGTTGGGAGGAAACCTCAATGGAGTTTATCATGGGGTTTCCAAAATCAGAAAGGAAAAGCATCATCATGGTGGTTGTGGATAGGCTCACAAAAGATGCTCATTTGTTTTTGTAAAAGATACTTCTTATATATATAGGAAAATATTTACATTAACAGCTAGAAACACATGAAAAATATAGAAGGGTAGATACAATGAACATCATATCTTGTTCTGAAGGGATACTAAAACAACTATAAAATCAAAATAAGAAGCTAGATCTAACAATTTGACATATCTAATTAGTAATGGCCCTTTTTCTAGGATTTACATACGTACCTCATCTCACTATAATTGACAAAACATTGATGGAGAACTAACCTCGTTATCAAAAAAAAATCACAACAGAGTTTCCAAATTATATACAAAGAAAAACCTCTCTAACAAGGCCAAATACTAGCCAAGAAATATTAGACCATTCATTTGGAATCACCAAAAAAAATGACTGCCAATGCAAATTCCCCTAAAGGATGTTTTCCAATTGACATTAGACATGATCCCAACAAGATCTTGCAAAGGAAAATTCCCATAAAATGTGCATCACTGATTCTGACTTCAAACAAGAGGGGAAAAGGCCATAAAAAATAACATTTTTGGCCAGTTTGATTTGGAGGGGAGACCTTGGTAGATCACCATCGAAGAAAAAACCCAAATATTATAAGAAACTCGAATTGACTAGACCCCATACAACCTCCAAATCCAATGGCTCTCTACATTCAAAGAAATCAACCTGGCATTGAGAGTGGGACCTAATTCATGTCACTGATGTAGAATGGATTAGATATTATGAGAATCATACTAATTCAAGGGATGTCCAAAACTCTACTCCCAATATCGCCAAAATGGACTGATCATATCAATTTTCATCTTAAAAATATCAATTTACTCACTGAAACAAAATCAGAGGCACATGCAAATAAGGTGTTGATCATACCAACAAAATGTTGGCCACACCCATGGCAAGTCAACATATCGGTGATAAATGTCTAATCAATATGATCATATGCTTTGTCAAAATTGATTTTCAGGAAGAGCTCCTATTGACTAGACTCCCTAACCCACTCCATGGCATCCCAAGCAAACAAGATTGCATCCAAATAAAAGTGTAGGGGAGAGCTTTGGGAGGCTTGACAATAGTTAGAGGAGGTGTGTTTCTCTTTGAGGAGGACTCGCATAACATCACCCTCTAGGGGGATGAGGCTTGGTTTGAGATGGAGGATGCTCATTTTTACTCACTAGCTCCTCCTCTTAAAGCAAGCAAGGTAGCAACATCATTCATGGAGATAGTACAAAAACTACATGATAACCCCAAAATTATTGTAAGTGATAGGAATCCAATTTTCACAAGTAATTCTTGGAAAGACTAATTCTTGGGCACTCAACAAGCACATTGTTCATCATACCACTCGTAATCAGAGGGACAATTTGAGATAGTAAAAAAATGTGTGGAGGGTTATCTCTATTTCTTTTCTTTCAACAAGAAAGCATAATGGGTCAAGTAGTTACCATTGGAAAAATGGTGGTATAATACATCATTCCACACCTTATTTAAACCCCATTTATATCACTTTATGGGTTTCAACGACCATCAATTACTAGGTTATTAAGAGGAAAACCTAATGATAAAAAAAATGGAGGAGCTCATCCAACACCGACAAGAGCTACTACAATGTCTAAAGGTCAACTTGTTTGTAACACATAACATGATGAAAGAACAAGCAAATCAATGTCGCAGTGAAATGAAGTTTGAGGTAGGGGATTGGGTATTCTTGAGATTACAACCTTAGCAACAATTGTCTCTCAAACAACAAAAGAAGGACAATAAATTGACACCAAAGCACTACGGTGCTTACAAAGCATTGCAAGTAGTACAACTTACAAGTTGGAGTTACTTTCCTCAAGGGCACATTCGATCTTTCATATTTCATGCTTATCAGAAGGTAATTGGAAAATAATTCCAATTTAGAGTATCATGCCAGAACTTGATGAAGGAAAAATCATTCTAGAACCATAAGCTATCATGGAAACAATGACAAGGGAATTAAGAAATAGGGCCCTTACATAATTCCTTATCAACTCCTTCTATGACAAGCCATTTGGAAGGAAAATCTATGTGACAATGTGGACTAAAAAATCTACTAACAAAGAAGGCAACATGGAAAGATGAGATATTCAAAAGGAAGCATCAATTGTTGATCAAAGTTGAGGGAAATGCTTGTTTGAAGGGATGGGCATGTTAGGACCCTAGAGTTTACCCATTAAACTTTAGAATTATTTTCATGATGTTATCTTTGTTGTTATAAATAATCATTAAGAAGATATATTAGAAACAATGATATTTGGCATATATTTAGTTGTATAAGAAGGTTGCCTTGTTGAAAAGGCTAATCTCCAATGCTTTCTTATCCGTTATTTTCACATTTTTTTTCTAGGTTATAAATCTTGGGAAAACCCTGAGTACTTCCCTTCATTTCGAGGACTATACCTAGGGTAAACCCTATAATCTTAAGGGCACAAGGATGGTCAACAAAAAGACTCAAAGCCACTCCAACAATATACTCGTGATGAACTCAACATGTCACTTGCCTGAATTGAATCACAGTGGTGAGGATAACAATTATTCCTCCCAACCACCCAAGCTAAACCCAATTGGCATTTGTTATTGAGCTTTTTTACTTAATTCAAAATTGAGAAGTGCCTTACATAGTTTGACCTCCAGTAATTTGACCTCCACCTTTAAAGCCCTCCACCTTTAAAGCCAATGGGAAAGCATGCTCTAACGAAGTGATGGCTAAAAACTCTAACTCCTTTTGCCGATGAGATCAAGGTGATCTGAAGATGAATTTGATATGAAAGACTTCCATGAGTTTCCCATGCTTCCAACTGGATAGAGAGATGATTGCACTCCTTGATATATCATTGGATCAATTGAACAAATACATGAAGGAGTTGCAACGAACAACAACCAATGAGTATTCAACAACGAAGTAATAAATGCTATCTATATTAAGATATACAGTAAATGAAGTGGATGTTGAAATACACACTTTTGGATCTCAATAATATCAGAATCATATTACCAGATAAGAGTCAAAACTTAAAACGTTTAAACTAATGGCACATTAACATTTATCACTGTGTTGTTATTATGTGCAAAACGTTGTATTAAACAATGAATGCGTACATCTTCTCTGTACCCCAAGGGAATATAACAGATAGCAGATAGTCGTTTGAAGACCACACAGTGCCAGTAATGAGTCTGTTCGTTGCCAACCGACCCATTAATGGCACACGCAGGCGAACAGGTGCCAATAATTGCGTTGGACCTGCAATATAGGCCGGGTGCGTGTGCCAAGAATGAGCCGGTTCGTTGGGTATGTGAAGGGATGCGTATCTGCCAAGAAGGAATCACAGATCTGGAAAGAATAGAACTTTAACGCTATCAATCTTTATACGCGGGAATATCGCCAAACACAACAGCAAACTAAAATGATACGTGCAAGCTAAGACTTGAGGAAACCTTAGGAACTGGCTTTTTGTTCTCATCTCTAATTTTTCACGTGACAAAAAATATCTGGAATTTCAATGGCTAAAGCCTGTAATTACAGAGGCTGAAACTCTTCCTTCAATGCCTGCCCCAGAAGTTTTAAGCAGTTATGGCAGGGGTACGAAAAGAGAAAAGAAAACAGAGTGAGCGCAGCTCTACTACCAGAATCTATAGAAATATTCGATGTTGTTCTCCGTAAGAAATCAATTTTGAAAAGTAACCTAACTAGTACACGACGTATTCTGTGCAAACTACTCTGGTAATACAACAAACTCGAAATATTTAGCAATGAACCTAAAAAGTTGTTATATATATATATGTATATATATATATTATTTTTCCTCTTTCGTACATATTTTAGGTTAATGATATATCGCGTGGAGTGATATCATGTGTTGATTTATAGGGATTTATAATATTCATTGTATAATTCTATTTTTTAGTGGTTGGTTTTTGAACATAATTAATTATTTAGTTCAAATTTAATTATTGTTTTTGTTATAGAAATCATTATTTTTAGGGTTAAATTATAACATTTTACAATTATAGTTTTAACATTTTGTAATGTTGTGAATGATAATTTTTAAATTAGTTCTTGAATAGAAAAGTACTTTTGAGGTTAAAATTATAACTTTGTTTGAAACTACGGCCTCATCAATAAGTACTATTACAATCAAAATCTTAAAAACAACTTTCAAGTGTTACCAATAACATCTTTTTTGGAGGGTTAAAATTACAATTTGTTTGAAATCCGTCTTAACAATCTGTATCATTGCAAACAAAATCTTAAAATCAACTCTTGAATAAAAAAATGTACTATTAACAACACATTTTATCAAACCATGGCGTAAAAACCCAATACCATTAAAAAAAATAAAAAACAAATTTAAACCAACCAAAAACAAATTAAAAATAAAATAAATAAATAAATAAATAAAAACCAAAAAAATAAAAACACAAAATAAAATCAAAACAAAACAAAATAAACATATTTTACCCCTTCCGCATTTACCCCTTCTCCCACCCCTCCTCTCCCCTCCCATAAAACCCCCATTGCCCACTTAATGAGTGACGGGTTCTCCCATAACCCCACCTGCCTCCTCCTCAAATGAGCACATTTGAGGTGGCAGTGGGGGGTTATGAGAGATGTTATTCCTACTCTTACATAGGGTGAATGTTGGGGCATAATGTGTGGGAGTACCTTCTTGTGCCACTCTAGGTCTTCGAGCTAATTCTTGAGATAGAGGGGATTACCCGCAAATGTCCTAAATTTATTATTCATGCATGTCATGTGAGAACTAAACGATATAATGAAGAACAAAAAGATAAATAATTAATGGAAAGACACAAAGCCAAATGTTATTTATCATATTATGCATATGATAATACAATATATAGTACAATCATTTGATAACCACTTTTGACAATCCACATAACTAAATATGTTACTTAGGATAATGAATACATCCTAGGATAAAATTTGGTCTTAGGACTTGATGATTAGTGACAATATTGCTAATATGAACAACTTTTATCTAAGAAGCTCCCATTGGTTTTTATTGCAAAGATAGGGTGGTGTATAGTGTTTGTGTATTCCATTTTTTAAAGATTACCCTTGTATTATGTGTAGTGAAAGAGAAAAATTATTGAGGACTATTATGTTCGACAACACAGGTATTACAACAGAGGACGAACACCTTCAGTAACCACTCACATAACCAGAACAAAGATCAACACACCGATGTTTTCACATGGTAAAACCTTTACGGGGAAACATCCACGGCCCCAACCAACGCAGCCACTTGGAGTAGTTTATTAATACAAAGAAAAAAATTACAGAGAGATTTTACAAGAGTTTCTCACAATCGATCATCGACAAATGACCCTCCATACTCTTTAAATAGAGAGCATGGACCAATCGGGTGCTAAGCCACAGATCAATGGTCGTTAAGATCGAGGAGAGTATTAACCATCAGATCACTCTATGTCGGGAACATATCGTGACCGTCGGATTTCCTAACTACAAATGCATACTAAAGAAACACACTAGAAAACACACTTTTACCTAACGACATAATAGACCAAATAGATCTTAACTAACTCCTAAGTGTCTAAATATCCTAACATCCCCCCTTAAGAACAACTTGGGATAGTATTGAAGGATTTACAATAGTGACACAATAAGAGAAGGAAGGAGGCATTAGAGCCTATCCCCCCTTAATGACAACTTCCTAAACTCCTAACATTGATCAAAGTTTGGAAAACTTTGCTTCTGTAAGAGACTTTGTGAAAATGTCTGCAACTTGATCTTCTGTAGGGAAAAAGAGCACGTCAATAACTTGATCATGAATGAGCTTTCTGATGAAGTGCATGTGTAACTCAATGTATTTTCTATGCTAATGTTGAACT
>SNQJ01S0164585.1:0-13306 GCA_010110895.2 Picea sitchensis | reverse complement strand
CACGTTACCTCATCCACAAACTTTGATGAAATTGCAAACTTAAAAGTGCATTGCTTTGTTATGTGCAATTTATGATTGTTGCTTATCCATTTAAGTGAGTAAGGTTTATGATTTAGCTAAGTTTTCAATACCAATTTTTTAACCACTTCCTTTGAAATAAAGTTAGATTGAGATCCATTATCTATCAATGTATCGATCTTAGTATATTTCATTATCACCCTTATATGAAACAATTTACTTCTAGAATCATATCCATCGCCAATTTTACATGTCAAACCAACTGCTATGATTTTAGTCTCATCACCTGAATCATATCCCAAGTCTATTGGTCGTGTTGCTCTTGCAACTGTTTTCCTCCCTTTCCTCTCTTTGAACCACTTTGGTCTCTTCTTTGGGTGCAATTTCCAACAATGGTCATCATCATGCCCTTCTTTCTTGCAATTCTTGCAAGAGAGCATCTCTTCCTTTCTTGTCATTGAATTTGCTTTCTTTCCATTCCCCTTTCTTTTGTCCTCTTTCCTTGACGACGATTCCCCTGATACACCAACTCCTCTTTTCCCTTATTCAATGTATGTTGATTGAACAAAAACCTCATCAAGATTAGTAGGTCCAAACATAAATACAATGTTACGAATATGTGCAGGAAAATATCTTATATACTTCATAAGAGTTTCTTGGGTATGTAATGGAATATTTAATATTAATTCCATCGTATGAAATTCATCTGTGTATTCTTGCACCTTTTGTCCATTTCTTAGTTTAAGACTTTGTCATTCAATCAAAGCCTTCTCCTTATAACCCAAAGGATAAAATTGCTTCCTAAGTGCAAAAACAAAATATTTCCATGATGCAAAATACATTACCAACTTACTCTGCCACGAGATGAGTGTTGTGCCTACAAGACGAAGTGATGCCAACTTGATTTGAGTTGCCTCATATTTGATTTGTTGTACACTGCAATAAACTTCCATCTTTCTAACCCAGTTATCAAGTCTCTCAACATTGAATTCACCATCATACATGGGCAATTCAAATTTCACATCAAGCTTAAGTAAAGGCATATCATGTTTATGTTTATGGGAATGTTTTCTTGCAGTGGATTTTGAACTTGTACTTGAAGAAGAAGAAGATGATCGAGAAGAAGGAGGTGAAGGAGGAGGTTTAGGAGGATCCTCTCCTTCTTCACTTTTTTCTTTTTTTAACGATTCCCCTTGGAAAGGCCTCTTTCGTTCCAAGTAATCCTCATATAATACCTTTACCATCATAGACATGGAGAATAAAGTCTTTTTGAACTCTATCTCATTCTGAGACATTCCTTCTTCTGATGCCATCTCCTCACTTTGAGAAGTCCTCTTTCTTGATCCAATCTCAGGATCCCCTTCTATAAGCTCACCTTCACCATGAATCAAATTTTCCCTGGTAATCATGCAAACTCAAACAACCAACTGTCAACCTGCTCTGATACCACTTGATCCGAAATTGATCTTTAAATATTTGGTTAAGTTTTAAGCATGTGTTCAATTACCAATTAATAATTAAGGAAAGAAGAAGAACTTAATGAGATATTATAGAAGCCATCATAAGGAAATGAAGATTATAATATAATCACAAAGAACAGCAAACCATAACAACAAAGTTGTTAATAAAGTTCGGCAATATTTCCTACGTCTCCGGACCTTTGTCTCAGTGGGTGAGGCTTTCTTATTTCTCTTCAATGCTTCAAACGTACATCATAAAAGTGTCAAAAGGATTAAAAACTGATATGGTTGTTTTCTTCTCGACCTCAATAATCTAACACAACTGACAACACTAAAAAAGGTTGAGAGTAGCTCATGTAATTGGCCTCCAAAGTTCGCTTCCTCAATGGCTTCCCTACATAAAAATGGCTTCAAGCTTCACAAACTCATCATCATTCTACCAATTTGAACCTCCTTATGATGCTAACCTCTGGTTTATATATATTTTGAGTTGGGGTCCTCCTCCCAACTTCCTCCCAAAATCTGGCCTCAAATCAGGGTCCAAATCCTCCAATAATGGGCAAAATCCATTAAAAACGGCATAAAAATCATAAAAAATATACAATATAGTTGAAAAACCCACTTTTCAACAAACATTGGGTGCAACCCCTTTCTCCCCGGCTCCTGTTCACATGGAGGCTGCCATATGGTCGAGTGCTAGGCACTGGCCCCTAACCCTCCAGTCCAACCTTGTTCTTCCAGTCGCATCGTGCCATATGTCCGCAACCCTAACCCTCCATGCACCCACCTCCTGGTCTTGGCTCCTAGTCCATAGCTCTGGTCAAACATGCTAGCCCCCCGCTGACCAAGGATTATCCCCAAACCTTTGGTCCAATCCATAACAAAACGCCAAGGTTCTAGATAGGGGTTAAGACCCAACTGTGTAGCCCATATGGTCTGTCGCTGGTTACGAAATCTTTGTGCAGGTGGAGGTCGGGTGTTCAATTCCCATGGGGTAACAATTTTTTTTGTCTAGCCAACATTGGAAAAATCCAGTGTGCCATGTGGCACCCTCTGATTGGGCCACATGTCAACCTGTGATTGACTTGTATGGTACAGTCAACAACCCAGTCAACATGCATGGTTAGCTGGCACATCACTATCGTACAACCAAGTGTCATGCCACATCAGGGTCCATACTATCAAGTCACATGCACAGTCAGCTGCCATGTCAAAATATGTACTACCCAGTCAGCTGCCACGTCAACATTTGTACTGCCCAGTCACCCTGCCACATCAACATCTGTACTGCCTAGTCACCCTGCCACTTCAACATACATACGACCACCTATCATTTGTACTTCCATGTGTCAACCTATCATTGGGCCATGCCACATATGAGCTGCCACGTGTCACTTCCATACAGTGCCATGTGTCATTTATGTACTGGTCTAACTCATTCCATAAACACCAAAAATGAGTGACATGTGTCACCTCTTCATGTTGCCACGTGTCCTGCTGACATCATGCTAATGTCACATGTCGTACTGCTGACATCAGCAGTACGACATGTTGACTTTGGCTAGTTGGACTTTTTGTCTGTTTGGGAAATCAATCAGAATGCAATAACTTTCCCATATGATGTCCATTTGCAGAAACAAATATATGGACAGAATCCGCGCGACGATCTCGACGCAATGGCGTTGGTTTCTTCTGATTTCAAGAAATTTGATTTTTAGGCCTTCCTAGATCCATTTTGGATCAGATTGTTTTTACAATGGTGAATAGGAAGTGGGGTGATATGAAAGTTACTTTGATATATTGCACTTGATGGGGTAAAACTAGGATTTTCATCTCGAGATTTTCTATTCCCGTTGTTATTGATTTCATTTATATAAAAGGGAAATTAATTCTGAAAAAACCTCATTTAAAAGTACTTTCCAAGGTAATTTTCTTAGAAAATTTGAATTAATCATAAAAGGAACTATTATCATGACAAAATAATATAAATAATAAATTTTCTATCTTAATGTAATCCAATAATAATTATTCTATTTCATTAAGGATGCATAAACAAGAGATATATAGTACACAACATGTCTTTCATTGTTATTAACAAACATAAACAAAACAAAACAAAACAAAATCGAAAACAAGCGAAAAACAAAAGCAAGAAAAATGTAGCTAAACAAAAACAATAAGTCATGCAATAATCAAGAACCTA
Organism: Picea sitchensis; assembly: GCA_010110895.2. Classification (NCBI taxonomy): domain Eukaryota; kingdom Viridiplantae; phylum Streptophyta; class Pinopsida; order Pinales; family Pinaceae; genus Picea; species Picea sitchensis. The sequence continues at coordinate 9,625 of SNQJ01S0164585.1, read as the reverse complement.
ACCAACCAAGATAAGAAGAGAGATATTAACACAAAGAGTAAACATTTTCTTTGACAAATGTGTTCTTTATTTTATGTTATGAGTATGATAATTTTCTCTTGTATGGTAAATTATTAATTAGGCCTTTATTTGAAAGGAAATTTTAAATTGAAGGAGCAGTTATGAGAAAAAGATAAAATCACATCAAGATGTCTCTTGCTTTTCAAAAATATTGCCTCAAAATTAAAACTTGATTGAAAATCCTTATTGATTATCTATTATTGATTATGGAGCAGACTTACAATAATTTTTTAAAAACCAAAGGACAAGATGTTGAATGAAAATAGGGTAAGGTGCAGAGACTCCCTGATATAACTTGTTTGCAATCGCACCATCATAACTGATTTACCCAACTAGAGAACATGCAAAGTAACCCAAGGGATTTATAATATAATATATTAGAAGAACCAAACTTTCAATGAAACCAATAAAAACTTGCAAAACCAAAACTCAGATAAAAAAATATTAAATAAAGCTAAAAATGAAATAAAAAAATTACTAGGAGATGAAAATAAACACATGCAGTTTTACCTTGAAGAATTTCATACTAGTTTACCTTAGAGATCTTCATATCCTCCAATGTTCATTTTTTAAAGAAGTAACCTCTTCTCATGAACAAGGTTAAAGAGCATGAAGAAGTTGCATCTTTATCCAAGTTTACATATTCCTATGATCATCAGATTTATTGAAACTAAACGAAGGAAAGAAACAAAACTTAGGAAAGAAAGTATCTTAGGAAGGAAATGATCTCAAACATTCTGATGATATATTGGTATTAACATGATTATATTCTTGAAATGTATTTTTGAGAAAAAAAATTAGATATATATTTTGAAAAAATTGAGTATTTCTTTTACAAGCTTGTCACCTGCTTATTCAACAACTAGACTACTCTAGAAAAAGTAAAAGGAAAGTAGACTAAACTAAACTTCACTTCACATTGTGGCACTTCAAGATGAACGTGAACATGAACATGTATGAGAATTATAAAAAAAAGAAGAATAAGATGAACAAGTATGAGAATTATCAAAAAAATGACCATTTAATAGTTCATTATTATGATCGTAATGGGTGAAATATTCATAATCTATTTGACTTATGGCAATTCCTCTATTTTGTAAAAAGACATTTATGTGAAGATGGAGTGTTAAATGATTATCAAACAAATTGATGTCAGCAAAAGGATCAGGGTATAATGAAAAGTGGCAGTTGGAACAGATAAAATTGAATGTCTCTCTGCTTTTAGAATAATCATTATCATTAGAGACTTGCACTTGATTTTTTAATACCATTTCTTCATTGTTTTGCTCAACAAGTACAAGAAGCTCATTATAATTCAGATTCATTTCAGGAGAAGAACTAATTCCATCAAATTCATTTTTTTCTTCCTGAAATTTAGAATTAAAATGCTCGAGACTACATGGTTGATTTGTATTATTAATGATATCAAAAAACTTATTGGAATCATCTCTAATGTGGTAACTCTCATAAAAATTACTAATGTTTTTCATTTGAGTTACCATTTGTTATAAACCTAAATTTATCCATACATTCATACCTGACATTTGGCCCTCTTACTTGCTATTTTTTCCAAGCCATCACTGAGTTGCTCTTCTTAAAAACACTATTTTTGAAGATGTATGTGCCCTGCACCATTACTGCCCGTGTACACATGCTTGTTGCACCACTACAACCCACATACGTATGCTAGCTGCACCACTACAATCCGCGTATACTTGCAAAAGTTGCAAAAATTAAAAAGTTGCAAGGAATTCGTTGAGATTACGAGCTATTTTTCATATAAAAGGAGGTGTTGGGGTGTCATTCCAAAGCCAAGCATAAGAACAATGAAACTCTTCCCGTTTCACATCCCCTCCTTGCCTTAAGCATTTGTAGCCTTGTTGAGAGAATTGCATCAACATTCCCCATTTTTCCCCTTTTCCTCCATTATAAGCCCATTCCATTTCCAAAGTGAAGGTTGAGAGGAGAAAGATACATAGAGGTGCACTTGGAGCTTGGTGAAGAGGAGCTCGGACCAGGTTCGTGGAGCAGTCGTCAACCTTGTTGTAAGTGAACATTGTGATATCAATAAAATAAATACTTTCCCTGTCCCGAAATATGATGTGTCAAATGTTTCTATTTGATTTATGTTTTATACTAACATCTAACCCATTATTTATATGTGAGATGCATGTTTGTAGTTTCCTGTTTATCTGTTTGTGAATGCAAGCCAGCCTTGGGAGGAGGCTTGTAGTCAGCAGAGCTATCAAACTTGAGAGGATCGACACCGGACATAGAGTAAAAGGTAGATTTACCTGATCCTTCTCACTTTGTCTTTCACACATGAGTCTGGGGCATATTCAGGGTAGTTAGAAAGGTAGGAGACTTTTAGATGGTTGTGATATGCCTACATTTTGAACCCTAGTGTAGTCCATAGGGGAGTTTTTCCACTATAGCAGAACTGACGACCATACTGGGGAAGCCTATAGGGTTTTAGGGGATGTTTTGGGTGTTTGATTGGTTTTATACCTTTTGAGTCTACTGAGTATTTAAGGGATTTTGGTCACCTGTTGGTACCATACCAGTTCTCCATGCCCTATCAGTCTTCCTGTTTGTTTTCTTTTTTGAGAATTTACTGAGGTGTACATGACCTGTTGTGGTACAACACGCGTACATACATGCCCTGCTTATAGACAACATGTGTACATACGCGGGCTGCTTAAGTATTAGTAACATGCCTGTGTCAAGAAATTTTTCTTTAAGAAGAGGCAGTCAACCTCTTCCCTGATTGAAGTTTTACTTCGCAGGGTTTCTTGATTAAGTACAATGTCTCTGTTTTTACAGTCGAAGCCTAGGTTTGATGTCAGTTTGCTTATCTTTTTAAAGATTTCTTGTGTTTATTTCGAAAGGGTTTTAGGCGAGTCTTTGAGTTGTTGATTAGCTTATTTGGTGTCTTTAGTGACTCCCTGTGATCCGCAGTGGGCCAGAGGTCATTTTTTAGTCTTGTCTTGTTTCAATTTTCCCCCTTTCGTTTTCTTTAAAAAAAAATAAAAAGAATTTATTTCAAGTTTCTTGTTTGAAGCATAAAAAAAAATATAGAAAAAGATTTCATTTCTTAGTTTGGTTAAGTAGTTGGGTTAGTTACTTTGCTTGTTAGGACAAAGAGTTCTTTTCTTAAGTTCTTTACTGATTGCTTAGAACATTAAGTAGCTCGTAGTCGAGTGAACTTTCATTTTAGGTTTTCCTTTAAAAGATCTTAGAAAAAGTTAGTTACGAAAAGTTGGTTAAAGAGTTAGTTGCAAATCTGTATTTATTAACTAGAAGTAATTTTGTTTTCAGTTTTGTTTATTTCTCCTTCTTTGTCTCCCATACATATCACTAGTTTCACTGCAATTTCCTTGAGTTAAAACAATCCATTTAAAATTAACGCTAAAATTAAAATTTATTAGACTTTATGTTTGTAAGGTCAATCAACTAGTATAGGCTAGAGTCTTGAATTAGGTTGGAGAGGAAACTCTTCAAGGCTTATAAACAAACATTGGAGTTTGAGCTAGGGAGTGTAAAAAAGGCCAGTAAACATGAACATTATCTGAGACCCCCCTTTAACACAAGGTCTAAACACGAGGTCGCACGTGGAAAGGTAGCAGAGATAACCCCTCCAAAGCTGGACCAAGCTTAGTAGGGAACACATATTGAAGACTTGTCGTGGGATATTGTTAGTTGCATTTTCCTACGGAGCTTCGTGGACCTCAAATCCGATTGGGATCCTTAGTTGTCTTCCAGATCACTTGCTTCCGATACCCTTAGTAGGTTTCGGTCTTTTTTACCCTTCTCATTGTGATCCACCCGACTTTCAATTGTACCCGTCTAGTGATTGTTCCTGAGTTGGCAACTTAGTTGCATTTATTCTAGGAACTTACATAGGTGACTACGGGGGTATATAGTGGTACCTAGGGCAGACATTGGGCCACTCTTTGCAGAGTATACTCAGAGGGTGCTTCCGTGTTCGAGTTTCACTTGCACCGATAAGTTTCTCTAGTGTTGGCTAGCGTAACTGTTCTTCCAACTAGATAGTGGTTTGCTTGTTTTGCCTTGTAGGAACTTTTCTAATGTGTGCTTGTTTCAAAATGTTAGTAAAATCCTTACTGTGTCGTTGATATTCTCACAAAGTGGAAGATCAAGAGCTACACTGATCGCGAAGGCTCTAGGGCCTACTGTCGGTTACATTGGATCCACCACCGCCACCATTACGATGAAGACTTGACCAAAAAGGGTCATTCGAAGCGATCGGGCCACATGAAACTATGCCCGAGCCAGCTTCGAGAGGAGAATTCTCAAAGTCGGAGGAACCTACCATTTCTGAACTTGGAGCGGAAGCTATCGGGTCGTTTAACCCTCGATCACTGACTTGTCGGTGCCACTTTTGATATAGGTTTCACCTCCAAGGGTAACACATCATGAGTGTCAGAAAGTTTTGCAAGCAACTTTGGAAGAAAATGATTCTACTTTGTTAGGGAGTCCTCATACTCCCTCAACGACTGCCACCACTGGTGGAATTCCACCTTCTAACCCACCTTCACCAATCTCGACCACCTCTACTTCGAGCAGCGGTCTGATTCTGTCTATGGCGGTGATCATTGCTCTGTTCACACAGAGTGTGATGGGCCCTCCATTTTCATATGGGATGACCAACTTTGATACAAACTCCGTCCTCACCTACTCCATCCTACAAACCATTTGTCTAGGGGCAGGGAGCTCAAACGCTCCTTTGCAAGGGTCCATGGGGGGTGCCTCAACCCCCTATAATGCTATCCCTTATGGTGAGGGTCATATACCTCCTTCGTCCCCCTCGCTCTGTGGTGCTCCCTAGCAACCCGTCGATCTGAGCATGAACTACATATTGTTCAGAGAAGGCAGTCTAGGACCTTCTTCCTACACCATGCTGGTGGGTTCAATGCCATTCTCTTTGTTTGACACATTTGGTAACAACACTTTCTTGTAAGTTGTCATCTCATCTGGGGGCAACCCTGGTTTTGGAAAAAAAAATCCCGTGTAGGGTACTATTCCTACACAGGGGGAAAACATAGGAGTCTTCTCCTCACAAGGTATCCAGAATCCATGGAAGGGAGAAATTCCCTCATCAGAAATGCCAACTGGGGGCAACCCCTTCCATGGTCAATGGAACCTCGAGCAAGGCTCAATACCTATTCCCATCAGATCGACAGGGGGCAACCCTTTCCAGAATCTTTGGAACACAACGCAATGAGAAATCCCCACCCAACCCTTAATGTCCAATTATGGGAATCAATTGATGATGTCCCAACAAACGTAGTATCCATTCGCTGGCCAAGGCCATGGTATTTACCAAAACCCCGGTCAACAACCCAACTTTTCCTGGCAACCTGGTGCCAGTCAAACTCCAGGCTCCTTTCTTCCTGTACATAGTCAACATCCCAAACTACAGTTTCTGGCAACGTTACATTTGTCGGACTTGTCAAGGTTGTCAAACGAACCAATTTTTCATGATTTGCGTTGGCCTTTGATGTCAACTAAGTTGCCCTCGGACATTCCAAAGTTCGAAGGTAATCCTAACGAATATCCAGGTGATCACGTGGCCACTTTTCACCTATGGTTCTCGTCAAACTCGCTGCGAGACGAATCCGTACAGTTGCCCCTGTTTCAACGCACTCTTATCGAGAGTGTCGTGAAATGGTACATCGAGATCAACCGCTCAAGATACTCTACCTTTAGCGAATTGGCAATGGTTTTCCTAAACCATTTCCAACTACTTGTGAGATACGATGCCGATATTGAATTATTGGCCAACTTTAAGCAAACAAAGGCTGATCATATCTTGGATCGCATCCGAGAATGGCGGTGCCAGAAGAGTTTGATAAAAGTATCGGTCCCACCGAATTTCTTACTGGAGTGGTTCCTTAAGTCTTTGGTACCTTAGTTATCCAAGGATGTTGCAATGTCATGAGTGTTTTCATAGGAAGAGGTGATAATGAGAGCTCAACAGCTTGAACTAATATACTCTCAGTCTGGTTTACTCTATGAGGTTTTTCCAGATTGCCACGGTCCATCCTTGACAAGGCCAGACACAAGTCTAGACCACATGTCAATGGTATAGTTGGTTCAACACAAGCAAATCCCATAGATCAACCTGTCAAACCAATTGCAACAATTGTCGATACAACAGACAACAGCCAGCCAAACCTCTGGTTTGGTTGCTTCCCCTACTCAAACGTCGGACGTACATAGTGTGTAGTTGATGAACTCGAAGGCCAACCACCAGCCTGATGGAAAGAAGAAACAAAGAAACAAGAAGAGTAAGGGGGATAAGAAACCCACCAACAATGCTGGCGGGGGAAACACTGAGAATTTTTTTTTGAAGTATCTATGTAACCTTTGCACGGAAGACCACCCGACTCACCTGTGCCCTTGACTTGCGGAGGCCCAAAAGTTATTGGCGCAGCAACAACCTGCTGTGTTAACGAACCCATTTCCACATGGGAAACATTTGAATCAAGCCTCTTCGAGCACGAATGGGGGCAGTCAGGGACCCTCTCCATCTACTAGTAATCCCTTGGCCATGAATGTTTATATGTTGAATGGTGACGCTCACATAGCAACCAGGGAACACGATTAAAGAAATCCAGAAACTGCTAAAAAGGGAAAGGAAGCCGTAAACCCATCTATTCCTCTCCATATTGAGAAGACGATGGGAAAAACAATGACGCACATCCCAAAAGGGGCGTTCACGAAATCTTCCCATAATATGAACGTGAGGGTCGCCCAGAATTACTCTGTGGTGGAGGATTTGTCACAAACCCCTTGCATGATGTCTGCTTTGGAGGTCCTCTAGAGCTACCCTTCACAGAGAAAGGCTCTGTTATCTACCTTGGGATCCACTGAAACCTGTAATCCAGGAACGATCATGCTTGATATGACTGACTTGAAATCTCATCTCCCTTACCACATTGCATTTCAGATAGTAGTGGCTCACCCCACGAAATATTTTACCCGAAATATTTTTCGCACGGTGGTTGATGAGGGAACCTCAACATGCATGATGTCATTAGCATGTTGGAAGGCCATTGGATAACCCTTTTTGTCTCTATCACCTACTTTTCTTACTACTTTCGACGATCGTTCTTTCAAACCACATGGAATAATCCCTTCTTTCCCCATGTAGTTGGGAGGGAAGACTATGTGCATCGAAGTTGAAGTGGTCGATGCACCTCTCGACTACAACCTACTGTTAGGAAGGAGTTGGACATACGCAATGCATGCAATGGTTGCCACCGTTTTTCGGGTCTTATTGTTTCCACACGAGGGCCGAATCATAACCATTGACTAGCTATCGTTCTTCAGGCCTGACCCTTCATTAGGGGCATCCACGGTCCCGATGATTGATAACCCTCAACCCAACGTTGTCAATGTAGGGGTTGGTTTGTGCCCACCTTTGATGGGTACTTTCGATTACTCGCCTCCTTTAGATGATTTCAAGTACATATCAGATGTCCCTGACCAACCTAAGGCTGGAATATTTCAAGTGTCATTGTTCTGTATGACTTACTTCAGTGATCTGTGGACTCTTCCTTCCACATCGGCTTTGATGGAAGTGACAGGGCATCCTGGCATGTCCATGCCCTTATCCGTAGCAGAAGTTACATACAGTATTGTCTAACAAGCTTCGGCTGATCCCGATCTGACTCCTACACATGAGTTAGATCCAGTTCTCGAGCGTATTTGGGCTCAAGGTTCCCTCGTCACTACCGATTCTTTAGACTTGGTCTTTCCCTCTGACGAAGCGATTATAGAGGCATTGACCGATCCAGATAGACCCTGGGACAATCTCCATCACAGATCTTATTTTCTCCCAGAGTTAAGAAGAATAGAGGCATGCGAATTCGTGTTGACTATGACTAGAGATAGGTCTTGTCCTATTAATTCCCTAGCTACACACGCAATTTATGTTGAGGGTAATATGGAAACCATCGTTGAAACGATACCTATTGACATCTCCAAAACCCATGGCATCGTGGAGAATGTCTTCGTCGGAGCGGACTGCTCCCTCGAGGAGATTCAAATCTACACAGATTTATTTAAATAATTTTGTGATGTTTTTGCCTGGTCTTACGAGGAAATGCCAGACATTGATCCAAGAATTGTCGAACATGAGATAAAAACTTACCCTGATGCCAAACCAGTCTGACAAAAGCTTCGTCCGGTAAATCCTCAAAAGGAAACAACTATTAAGGATGAAGTAGAGAAATTGCTCAAAGCCAGTTTCATCTACCCCATTCAGTTGACTCAATGGGTCTCAAATCCCATTCTAGTCAACAAAAAGAAAGGAACGATTCACATGTGTATGAATTTCTGTGATTTGAACAAGGCCTGTTGAAAAGACAATTTCCGCACACCATACATTGACCAGATTGTTGATGAATGTGCAGGCTGTGAGGTCGTTTCTTTCATGGATGGTTTCTCGGGATACAACTAGATACAGATCAAACCCAAGGATCAACATAAAACAACTTTTATCTATCTTTGGGGCACTTTTACTTATCGTAAGATGCCTTTTGGCCTGAAGAATGCTAGAGTCACTTTTTAGTGGGCCATGTCTTTTTCTTTCCACGATCTCAAACATATAGTCAAGGATTATCTCGATGATTTAGCATCACGATCTCATAAGAGAGGTGATCATCCCATGCACCGCTGAATAATCTTTGAGCGATGTCGCTACTATCAGATTCGATCGAATCCTAACAAGTGTACTTTCTACATGACGTCGGGTCGTCTTCTAGGTTTCATAGTTTCGACAATAGGGATCATGGTTGATCCTCTAAAAGTTGAGGCGATAGTTCATTTTCCTCCCCCATGCATAGTCCCTCAGCTTCAAAGCTTAGAGGGAAAAGCGAACTTTCTTCAGCGCCTTATCACAAAATATGTCGAGATAACTAAAGGTTCCATGCGTTTACTGAAAAAGGGAGTCCCTTTCTATTTGGACGAAGCCGCTTAGGGCTCTTTCGAAGCATTGAAACACACCCTCATGTCTGCCCCTCAGCTTCGGCCACATAATTATAATAAAAATTTCTTATTGTACTTGGCCGCTGCAGAGTTGACCATCGGTACGATCTTGGTTCAAGAGGATGAAATTCTCGAAGAGCATGTGATTTATTACCTGATCCGAGGCCTGGTTGGATCGGAACTCAACTACTCCCATGTTGAGAATCTTGCGTTGGCAGCAGTACATGTTGTCCAGCGGTTCTGTCATTATATCCTAATTCACAAGACCATCGTCATTGCTGTTGTGAATCCATTTCAATATGTGTGTTGAGAAATACTGAGAGGGGGGGGGTGAATCAGTATTTTGAGCTATCAATTGATTTTCTCTTTTCTTTCACTGAAAACCTTAGGCTACTTTGTAGAGACCATCTGTTGTATATTCTTACGAAAACAAGAGTGCATCCAGAGATCTTATTATGAATTTATTCATTCATCAGATGTCTATTAAGCAGTAATTCAGTGCAGTAATAACAAAATAAACCAACACACATGAATAAGACACATGAACACC
>SNQJ01S0164582.1:0-21194 GCA_010110895.2 Picea sitchensis | reverse complement strand
TATAGTGTGAAAAGAGGCTAATTAGGGCATTTTTAGGTCTTTGACCAGCCACCCAGTCGGATCCAGTCCAGATTTGAGTGTCAAATCAACTTGGAAGCTGAACCAGAAATGGGTGGGAGGCCGACCAATCTCATAAATGTGTCATTCTCAGATGTGCGCAACTTTTAGTGACCACAGTCGTGCATCAAGCACATGTGCACTTTTCCTGCGTTTTTGTTTTGCACATGTGCGTGTGCACCCTGTGTAGTCATAACGCACTTTAATTTTATCACTGGTTGTATAGTTTTTCACCCTTTGGAAATGCTTTTGTGGTAATTTTGGTCCATGGGTGACCTCATAAATGTTTGACGATTCTAGATTCTTGTAACCATTTGCAGATGAAATTTTAGTGATAACACCTACCAAGAAAATTAGGATCCTTTTACAAGATTCTTTCCATACCAATCCAATACCTTCCTTTCATCATAAATCTTTTTCATTTATGAATTCTTTCGAGCAATTCTATGTTGGTAATTGCACATATTATGATAGGATTTCACATTGGCTGGAATGTTCATATCTTGAAAAGTTTCCAGAGAATGGTAAGGTTGTTTTCACCTTATTTGTGAAAAAAGATCAAGGAGGTAAACTTAACACATTCTTTTTGTATCCTCCACACGAAGAAATTCATAGGAAAACAAAAACAATTCAGGATGAAGTGACACTTCAGTCTTGGTCGATGGTTATGTCAGGTCATCTTAATTTTGGGAAGTTTTCTTAACTCAGTTGCATTCTTCCATGCTTTAGTGATCCATATCACGACAAAATTGTGGATTGGTTGGAGGATTCGTACATCAAAAGTGTTCAAGGGAATGGTAAGGTCATGATTTATTTGTTTCTAAATGATTATTATAAATGTAAGTATGATGTATTATTTTTATATTCCGATACACTCCCATTCTTGTTACTGATATTCGATTTTGTTTCCATTGCAAGATTGGAGTTACTCCGATGGTTGCACTGGAAATACGACTTCACTTAGTATTTTGATTTGTTTAGTAGTTAGATTAGGTTTAGGAGTAGGTTTCCTTTAGTTTTGTTTCTCAATGTTTCTTTTTGTAATAATGCAGTTATGAACACAAGTGGGTACACCAAGAGAACCATAATATGAATGTTGTCAGGGAAGCCCACTTTAATCCTTTTCTCTCTGCTTTTCATTGAATATTTCTTTTCAAAAATGCATTATCATCATGGAAATTTTAAAATGGAAAGAGATAAGTAAATTTGAACTATCAATTCACCCGAATTCAACCCTGACCCAAGGTTCCACGAGTAGGAATGCACTCATCTTAACAAGGATTTTTCTATTTTCTTTTAGTCTTTTTTATTTTTAATAATAATGCTTGGTCAAAGTAACATCTTATGCATCACTATATTAAGAAAAGAACTTGCTCGCACATGAGATTTTATATGATTTAGTTCTTCCTTTATTTTACAGTGGGATGCTAGTAGATCTCAAAGCTCGGGTTTATCTTTGCCCAAAATTGTTTCTGAAAGTGTGCTTTTGCTAATTTTTTTATTTTTATTTTTTATGCACTTCAAATTTTGAATTCCATTATTAAAATCCAATTTGGTTTGATGTCTGTTTTTTCTTTCTTTCTTTGATTGCTTTGATTGAATTTTTTTTCTTGCCTATCTTTTTGAACCATTATATTGTTGATCCAAGAGAAATCATCGAAAGGAAGCATTCATTTCAAGACATGTGTTTTTCAAGCAATTTGAAATAGTTCAAAGAGGTCTTGATATTAAGATATAGCTCAAACAATTGATTTTTAAGTCAATTGTCACTTTCTTTTTGCCCTCAAATTCTCTTTTCCAGAGTATTACACCAGAGACGTAGTTTAAATATTTGAGAATTACGATGATCTTTAAACTTTTTATGCCGTCCATATTCTTAATGAATCACTTTTAAGTGCTTCCCCATTTTCTAGATGATTTCTTAAATGAAATCTAAAATCTCTAAACCATGATAAAACTCTCAGTTTTGAAAGAAAATAAATAACATGATCAACTATTCACCTGTATTGCAATTAACCTCCAATATAACCCCGCTCTCTTTTTCATCCATAAATCTATAATTGTATTATTATTTAAAAGTGGCATAAGAGGGTTGAAAGAACTTAAGTGTGGGAAGTGTGTGTAAACCTGTTGTGGTACTAAACAGGCTTGCTGGCAATGGGTAAATGCACACATGATACCAATACAACTTCGTCAGGGTACAAAACAGGCTTGCTGGCAACAAAGCAATGTCTGGTCGAGAGGTAGCAGGTATATGATTTGAAATTAACTTTTATGTAAGTATACATCATGTGGATACAACTATTAGATGAGATTAAAGCATTTGAGTGGGTTAAATGAAATCCATGTCGAGACTATGGATGCCTGCTGGAAGCAATGGCTCTGTCAACGATATTGAAGTCCTTTTATAAACATCATGACTCTTTGATTAAGAAATTATTTCAGGTTATAATCCCCTGCAAAGAAAATTCTATTGGTTGGTTATAACATTGAGCTTATCTTAATACTTTATGGTCTCAAAGTGAATTTATTTCAGGGAGCTTAAATCATTTTTCAAGTATTATTATTTTCTTCCTAAGATGAATGCTTACTAGATTAGAGATAACTGCTTCACCTAGTGAGTCACCATTTTTTGGCTTCAAACAACCCCCTTCTTTATTTTTAATCAAAATACAGGGTCCCTCAAAATTTTACTTGGATTCTTCATTTTTTTTCTTTGACTTGATTTGATTGGTATTGGTTTTCTTTCTTTCAAGGTTGGTTTGCGTTTATATTATTTTATTTTTTTTGGTTTGAATTTCATGAAATTCAAATGCCATTTCGTTTTTCTTTCTACAGATTTTTGATGTTCATGGACGAGCTTCATAATTTGGGAGTTTTTTATTACCTCTTCCTTATTGAATTTATCTGCTATGAGAATGGTTTGGTTGAAGACATGGATTAATAACAATGATTTTATAGGAAGAAATTGTATTGCAACACATCTTTTGTATGACATTTGTTCACATTTTATCAAATTTGAATGAGAGAGTGTTATTGGGTAAATCGGTAGATGCAGATATGAACTAATCCCCCTAGATCCACCTGGATCTAGAAAAAAATGAGACAGAACAAGAATCTTTCCCTAAGTTGTGATCATTGAGTTTACTACTAAAAGAGGAATAGATAACATACCTTATGAATCACTTCCTTATATCTTTGTTGTCCCTTCTTCACTCCAGTTCTCTTGTGGAATCAAATTTGCAATAACACAAACCAACCAACGCGAAAGCAACAATAGTAGAATTCAAAGAAAACTTAAACATGTGATCAAGGAATCATGTAATAAAATACTAATCATTTTATGGGAAAGAGACTGCCACCGTATTATATTAATGAAAAGTAGAAGATACAACCGAATTACCTTGATGTTGCAAGTCCCCTTTTAGTGGTCTTTCATTCCAACACACACATATGCTTGCTCCGAAATTCGCATGAAGATAATCCACAAAATCTTTATGGGCAAATGGTGGCCTCAAGCATTACTAGAAACCAGATTCTTCACATAGTCTTCAGCCTATTCTTTCATCAATTCTTTGCTTAATATTGCTTAACCTTTTCCATGAGAAGCCCATGATTATATAGGAGAATTTGAAGTGGTTAGAGGGATGAGGATGATCCCACCAAATCAGAGAAACCAATAGGATCACAACCATACGGATGCCACCTCACATTCTAGAAGATTTCCCTTATAGAAACTTTGTGAAACCTCTTTCCTCTTTTAGCTTTGGAATGCCACAGCACCCTACCTATATAGAATCCTACAGAAATCCCATGGGCTAGCTATAGAGCAGCCTGCAGAAATCATAGATTTCCGCACTATGTAATATATGCAACTTGCAGACCCTTTCTAAAAAGTAACCTTGTAAAGGAGGAAAGAAGTTGTTTTTCTCAGACAAAAAGTCATGTTGGGATCCTGAACACATGTTTGTGAAATCATCACTAGGGTGACCAAAATAATTTATAACATAATGCCCCCCAAAGTGTGAGGTTGGAACTTGTGACAGCCAAAATACTTTGTAAAAATGCGTGTGTATGTGGGGAACAAGGAGCACACCAATTGGGAACTTGCAAGCAATCAAGCATCCACACAATATTATACCATGTATGAAGTAGGCATTCCCATGTTCAGACTATAAATGATTGAAATCATAAATATAAGTCATGGCCACCAACTATACACTGTGGATCCATGTCATCAAGATTCTACATAGCCACCAAGAATACACTATGGATCTATGCATTGGAAAACTCAGATACAGACATAACCATGAGACATACAAAGTGTATCTATGTGTCAATGCAAATCACAAATACTCTATTGCAACTTGGATAAAAAATCATGAGGTCCAGGGTCTTCAATCCCATCATCTTTTAGTATGAATCTAGCCATGTGATTATAGGTGTTGAAGTCGAACATGGTTAGAAACCACTTGATTACTGGTCATTAATGAAAACCGTTAACAAGTGTGAGGGGAATCACCATTGATGTCAATGAATCCCAAGGTACAATAGTACAATACAACGAGTGTGAATAGATGAGATGAAGTCAAACGCTCGATGGAATATATCGATTAGGGATCAATGATGTAAATCCACAATCAAAAGAGAAGATACCTGCCATTGAGGCATGCATGCTCTAAGGCACTAAATAATTTCTAAGTCTTGTTCCTAGATAATGAGCTGAAGTTGACAGGAAAAGACTCGTCATAGGAGGGCCTTGATGTATCCCCCATCAAATGACACAAAATAAGTAACATATTTAGGGTAGAGAAAAGTATGAACATGATTTGAAATTGACACAAGGAAGGCCAATAAGGTAGGAATTGACAATTGCAGATGGCTGACTCAATAGAGGGCTTGGTTAAATTTCTCTTGAACATATGAATGGCACGACACTGGCCTTGGTATCATTGACTCAAAGACGACCCAAGTTATGAACTTGCAGAAAGTTAGACAAGAGGAAAATGGATTTCCCAACCTGGATTCAAATTATGAAGGGGGTTCCATGTTCAAGAGTGACACTTACTGCCACTAACACAAATATAGAGACACACCTCTTTCCCAAATTTTCCCCCACCATTTCTGGCGAGTACCTCTTTATTTTTACACAAGATTGAGGAGGATAACATGTGCTTGTTGATGTAAAATCATCCTCTGGACGAGTCCCTCTGAGAATTTTTAATGAACCCTAAGAAGGAGTGGTTCGGTCCCATATGGGTCTTTTGATGTTTGTTTAATGAGTCCAAAGATAGAAAATTCAAAGGTTTTTCATGTTTATAGAGTCTAGAAAAACACTTAAAAGAGAACTCTCTCAGTTCCTTTTTCATAAAATAGTTCAACAGGACCGAAAAAGTGATAAAATATCACCCATCGAATGTTTTATTCAAATACTTTTACAAACGTGAACAGAAAAAAGTCGCTCGACAATGTTTTCATTTTTAAGGAGTGGGAAAAGAGCTTAAAGGTTACTCCATAAATTTTGTTATTTTCATGTTACCATGATGAGTACGAAAATATGACAAAAGTATACTCAGTTACGTTCTCATCGATTTTCGAGCACGAGAATGAACAAAGACTAAGCTAGAGGTTTTTCTAAAAAACCCTAAAACGTAATCGTACACACGACGAAAAAGAAAAACAAATCGCAAAAACTGTCCATACTTCATTGTTCAGAACCCTAGTCTGCCCATATGCGAGAAACAAAACACTCACAAGATCATTAGGCTGGTAGGTTTTTGAGAAAATATATTTAAATGATATAAAATATTTTTAGAAAAAGTAAAAAATGAGATAAATAGGGGTAAGAACTCACTTTCACTATTTCATTTGTATTTGGTCGAAAACTTGTCTAAGAGCCCTTTTTTCACCTCATATTTCAGTGGTCGATTGTAGGGAGAACATGCGATCATTCAGTGAATGGTTTTCATGAAAACGATGAGTACCTCATCTTCTTCCTTTTCATTGGTTTAAAATTCATTTCAATCGGTTAAGAGATGATTTTTTGGGTGAATTTTTGGGTCGTAGGCGTGCGCTGGGGCCGCCACAGGTGCCCTATATCAGGGCCTGTGGAAATCAAGGATTTCCATAGGTGCCCAACAGTTCACCTATGGAAACCCCTCTTTGTAAGTGAGGCCTAGTTGCGGCAGCCGAAAACCCAAAAAGAAAAAATATGCATTGGACCAAAAATAATTCTAAAAATGATGATTGAAGGTGCTAACTTCTTTCTTTCACCTCCATGCAGATATTTTGATTTGAAAAAATGTTGGAGTGGAGAGAAAGATAGCATGAAGATGATGATAAAATGGATTTAAATGATCCGGGCACCATAAATTCCCTATGACAGTGTGGTTTGTTAAAGTTCTTCAAGATCCAGGGCATGAGAGCCCAACTGAGACTGTTGGAATATTTGGTCCATATGTGGGACGTCAAACAACAAGTATTTCATGTGGGTGTTCATGTGATTTCCTTGGACATCGAATATATTTACTTCTTGACGGGGCTATCCCGTCCTGGGGTGTAAGTGACCTTAACAGGCAGTCGAGGTGGTGGTTTTCCATTGAGTGAATACATTAGACACTATTGTGAACTTGAGTCTGAGCGACACAAGGGTAAAGTGGTTATCAGAGGGGTTCGTGATCTGATGCTCAGAACCATTCTTTTCACCATTTCACGGATGGAAGGGAGTTATTCTCCGCACATGGCTCTATAGTGATACTTCCAGTATTCCATGGAATGCACAAAACCTCGTGTGTTCAACTGGTGCGATGGACTCCTCCGCAGTATGAAGAGATAGTTGACCAAGAGAAAGAATAGGGAGATGAAGTATTTTGGGTATGGATCCATTTTGGTATCTTTCTTCCTAGAAAGAGTCCCTCACTTACGCTTATAGGTAGATTAGAATATACTAACACCACGAGATCCGTGAATGAAGCGGTGGTGTGATCTCATGTCCTGACATGTAGTGGGGCCCATTATTAAATATAATGATACATTTTTTGATTGGTTGGAGCCCCATATCTTGATGATCGATGACTATGCATATGCTAGGATGGATTTTATCCATGATCCTCACTTGGTGATACCTGAGGGTTCTTAGTGGGGGGATCTAGGTAAGAAAAACATTTTTCTTTTATGGTGTTTTTATAAAAAAATTCAAAATATTAAACATTTTTTTATGTTTTCAATCCAATGACTAATCAAAATATTTTGACCATACAGATGTAGGGCCATTTTGTCCCTCAGGTACATTCCCTCTCCAGATTCAAGGGGAAGCAATGGTAGTAGAAGGATGGGATGCAGATGATTATGAAGTAATCGAGCAAAATCTGAAGGGTTTGACTGCAGGCATCCCAGATATGTCGATTGATGAGGTCCCAATGCGTTTCCAATGCCATACCATAGGCATGTCTGGTCCACTGAGACGATTTCTCCATAGGGTATAATGAGCAGTAGTGTGTTACC
The DNA here is from genome assembly GCA_010110895.2 of Picea sitchensis. Lineage (NCBI taxonomy): Eukaryota > Viridiplantae > Streptophyta > Pinopsida > Pinales > Pinaceae > Picea > Picea sitchensis. The sequence goes on along the minus strand of SNQJ01S0164582.1, from coordinate 13,634 downwards.
ATGAGAAACATCCATGATGCCATTTTGTAGAAGCTATAAGCTTCATATTTTGATATTTTGGTCTTCGGACGAAAAACAATCTTTTTTGTAAAAACTTTTATCATTATATGTACACACATGAGGCTTCTATCGGCTTATTTTTCTTTGTATAATACATGTGATGTGTGATTGGATTTATAAATGTCTCAGATGTATGTCAAACACATAATTGGCTAATGCATCAGTTAATGTATTTAGACATCTAGGAATGTGCTGATACTCGATATAATCAAAATAACATTCCAAGAGGCGAATTCATAAATATACCTGTAATAAAGTAGGACTTCAGATAGCATAGACATCACTTAACTGTAGCACTAGTAGCTATGAATCAAGTCTTATAACCAGGCGACGAATCCCAAATAAGATAGAATGGGTCAACAATTCGATGACTGTGCTATACTATGCTATAGTATTGGTTGCATGACCGAGGCAAACACCATGTAGACTGATAAGTTCATTTGTGCATGCATATATTTCCCATGTAGTAGAAGCTAGGTTTTGATTCCTACGACTAGTGCCATCAGCGAAGCCAAAGTGGGGTAGCGAAGACTCCAACATATGGAAACCAAGCATAGCGCAAGGTCAGTGGTCGAGGGTAGAAACCAAATAACGAAAAACACACAAAAGTAGCACACAATAGTATGATACAATAAAATAAAAGCACTCATGCAAAGATATTCTAAGCATAGTACTTCTTCAAGTAAAGTCCATTTCTAGGTTCTCTCAAAGTAATTCCATCATAATCTACTAACTCGTAGGCTCCCTTCTTCAACACGCGTTTGACGATATAAGGGCCTCGCCACATAGCCTCGAATTTTCCAGCTCCTAGCAAATCACAGTCTTGTTCATAGAGGAGAACTAGATCAACCTAAGAGAAAATGCGTGGCTTGAAATGCTTGTTGTATTGGGATTTGACACATTTCTTCTAGGTTTCAATAACTAGGGTGGCATTACGATGGGCTTCGTCCAATTGCATAAGATACAACAAATGATATTCTTTAACATAGGTGTTTGGGAGAAGTTCAACGACTAGTTTTAACGATGGAATCTCACATTCAATCGGTAGGATAAATTCTATACCATACACTAATTGGAAGGGTGTAAACCTTGTGGAAGACATCACAGATGTCCGATAGGCCCATAATGTTGAAAACAACATAGTGTGCCAACTTGTTTTATGAATTCCTATAATCCATTGTAGCATGGTGATAAGAATCTTCTTGATTGCTTCAACTTGGCCATTGACCTGTGGATAGGAGGGGGCTGATTTTTCATGTCGAGACCCAAATTTTCTGTAAGCTTAGACATCATGAAGTTTCGAAAGTGGCTACAGTGATCAGTGACGATAGACTATGGGATTCCAAATCGTGTGATGATGTGATTGAATATGAATAGGGCTGCAATTTTTCCCGTATTGTCGAATGTAGGCATTGCCTCGACCCATTTCATGAAATAATCCATGACTATGATAATGTATCCATGCCCCTCGGTCGAGTGAGGGTTACAGGTCATGAAATTGATACCCCATTTAGTGAAAGGTCCAACGGAAACTACATGGTGTAAGGGAGCGGGATGAGATCTTATCTTATGATTGTATGTTTGGCAAGCATGGCATTTTTGGATGAAAGTTATACAATATTTAAATAAACAAGGCCAGAAGTACCCTGCTCAAAAGATCTTTTAGGTAGTGGCATACCCATACATATGACCGCCACATGCTCTAGAGTGGTAGTCAGTCAAATATTTCTCAGCCTCATCAAAGGTGAGACGATGTCGAAATATAGAGTCAACACCACAACGATAAAGAGTGTCACTGAGAATGATGTATTAACGGGCTTGATAACGGATGTGATGACGGTCTGTACTAGAGAGGTATGGCTGGAAAGTTTGAGTCTGGAGATAAATGATAATATCTCCATACCAAGAATCATCAGAACTGATCAGAAAAATGGATTCGTTGGGTAGGGAATCCTCTGCCACATTTTCTATCTCAGCAAAGGGAAGGTCACATATTAGTTTGGCAAACACCAAGGATTTCTTGGAATTAGCGTGTTCAAATTCTAAGTCAAACTCCTGGAGAATAACTATCCATTTGGAGTATTTTCCCCCTAGCAATTGACGTGTAAGGATGTGTTTCATATGGTTGCAATCGAAAATTATAGTGGTCTTGCGTAATAGAATATAGTGATGGAAACATTGGACAACTTGAATAGCTACCATGGAAAGCTTTTCAACATGTAAGTACTTGGCTTTGGTATTCGTGAGACTTCGACTCAAATAATAAATGACATGCTCATCGTGTAAATCGTCTTCTTGGACCAGAACCATGGCAATGGTATAGTCCAAAGCAATGAGATAAAGGAAATAATCTCGACTATAATTGAGCGGGAAAATTAGTAGGGTACAAGTTAAAATCAGTTTCAAAGCATCAAAGGCTTTGTTGGAAGTGGTGTCCCATACAAAATCAGAACCCTTATTTAGTAGTCGATTAAATCTGAGTGTTAACTCAGCCTAGCTTGGGATAAAACTATGCAGAAAGTTTGCCTTCCTTTGCAAACTTTGTAGCTGGTGAAGTGAGGAAGGAGGAGGGAGATTGAGAATCGCCTCAAACTTCAAAGAATCTACCCTGATCCTTTGACATGACATAATAAATCCCAGGAGTTAGCCGGACTCTACACAAAAGACACATTTATGTGGGTTTAAGCATATACGATAAAACTGACAACGAAGGAAAATGGCTTGAAGGTGGGCCAGAGGATCACTACGATGCATGGAATGCATTGGTAGGTCATTTAAATAGGTTTGTAAAATATTCTTAATATCATGGAAAGTGTAAGACATAGCACATTGAAACGTTGCACCAACATTTTTCAAACCGAAGGGTAGTTTCTGGTAGGCAAACATGTCCCAAGGACAAATGAAAGCGGTTTTGTGTTGATCCATGGGTAAGATATTGATTTGATTATATCTGGAGAAACTGTCCATCAAAGAGAAGATTTCACTTCTGACGCAATATTCGACGATTTGGTCAACGAAGGGGGTCGGAAAGTTGTCCTTAGGGCAAGATTTGTTGATATCCCTATAATCAACACAGACACGACAAATTTGTCCTTAGGGAAAGCTTTGTTGATATCCCTATAATCAACAAAGACATGGATCATACCTTGTTTCTTGTTAACCGGAACTAGATTGGATACCCAATCAGTCAAAGCCACAGAATAAATAAAGACAACCGTACGAAGTTTTTTGACTTCAAGCTTGATAGTAGTGGCTTTATGGGGGTGGATTGGGCAAAGTCTCTACTGGACGAGTTTATCATTTGGGTATGTCTTAATTTTGTATAAAACAATATCAGGGTCAATACCTAACATCTCTTCATAGCTACACATGAAGATGTCACAAAACTCTTGAAAAGGTGACTTATATGTGACAACCTCATCGGTGGAACATGAAGCTTTGATGTGGACATTTTCGACAATCTTGGGGTTTAATAGATATTTCGAGGGGGATGGTGGGTGAAATGTTACTTAAGTTCCCTTCATATAACACATCGTGTGTGGATCCAGGAACTAAATAAATAGTGACAACGGTTGACAAAGTTGAGATTCGTTGGTAACTCTCGATGGTGTGTTGTTCAAGAAAGAGAATGGAATGATGATGCCCATCATCCCAAGGGGTATCTTCCATCAACATAACTGACATAATCATATTGTTCGTGGGAAAAATAATGTGGAATGGGTCAGGAGACGAATCACCGAGAGAGAGAGTAGAAGGGTCAACCAATTGAATGGCTTGGTAAGCAAATTGAACTGGACTTAAAGGCATCTGGTTGCCATAGTGAAGATAATCACCGGATTTGGGTACTATCCATGGGTCAGAAGATGCGAGAGTTTCGTAGACAGAGGTGGAAATCATATTAATCGAGGCAATCAAAGGAGGTGGAACATCGGGTGGTGGGATTGGAAATGTACCCATCAGAGTTGAATCTTTTAGTATACCCACACCGACATTCTCGTAGGGGGTGTCTTTGCAATGAAAGATACGTTTCTAGTACATGTATCAGAGTTAAAAAAGGCCAGTTGATCTATTGTAATTACTTTTTCCTGATGTGGAAAACGCACGATACAGAAAAGAGTAGACACAACTACACACATGGAATCAATCCAGCTATGACCAAGTAAAAGGTTGTAATCGAGAGGTGCGTCAAAGACCTGAACTTCAACGTTGACCATTTTGCCTTCCAACGTAATAGGCAATGAAGGGAGTACACTGTAAGGTTTAAAGCCAAAGCCATTAAAGGCTTTGAGCATGTTGTGTGATTCAATTAAGGAAGGAGAGCCAATGGCTTTCCAGTAGATAATAGAAATGACACACATCGAGGCACCCTCGTCAATAACTATTCTATAAATGTTCTTGTCGATGACAAAAACTTATATTTGAAATGCGAGCTGAGGGGGTAACCTTGGAATGTGATCTTCCAAGTCAAAGATTATTAAATTTGTATCCATAGGGTCGATTCCACCGATAGATTTTAATAGTTCCTTCCATTGTGTAGGACAAATCTGAAGGACTTCGAGGGCTGACATCGCAGATGGTACTTGTGATAGATCCTCTACAATACTGTAGTTTTGGGAAGCATGCGCATGAGGATTGAAAGAAAAATTTTGAACCATGCCCTTGGGAGGAGGGTGAAGGACTGTATTGGGGTTTGTTCATTTGAGATGAAGAGGACCGTTAGAAGGTGGAGCCAAGGGAGATTTTTGAACCAACATAAGTGGTATATCGTCAACTTTCTCCTTGGAGGAAGAGTAATATTTGGTATGAGTGGTAAGTTTGATGTCATTCTTCTTTGAATCACCATTACACATAAGTACATAGGAGGTAGTGGAGGAAGAAGGTTGATCATGGATGACCAATTGAGCCTGTTGTTGAGAAGGGAAGGGATGAGACAAGATGATAGGTGTAGGAGGTTTTGGGGTCCCTTGAAGGAACTTCATGACCTCAACACATCTCGGACAATCCTTCATGTAGTGATCGTCACCACAGATAAGGAAAGGATAGAGAGGTTTGTGTTTGTCCTTATCATCAGTAGATTGTGACTTGGTCTTGTAGGATTGTGGGTTGTTATTTTTATCCTCCTTATTCCTACCCTTCCCTTTTTAAGATTTATTCTTATCGGTAGGAGTCGATTGAACAACGTTCACTTCTGAAGTTTTACTGGTGGGAGGAGTGGGCGTCAGAGCAGTTTAAACATTAGAAGCATGGGATTTGGGATTGGTGTGAGAGGCCTGTGCATATTGAGGTTGAGCATGGAAAGTATCTATCACACCATCAATAGCATGAGAAGTTGCTAGGGTTGTTGAGGTGGTCATGGTAGAAGGACGAGGTGCTTCAGGGAGAATATCGTAAAGAGTACCTGTTTGTGAATAAACGATGTCGAGGTATTCGACACAACTGATCGCCTGTTCTTCTTTGAAAACTCCACCCATGGAAATGTCTTTAGATATTTCATTCATGAAGGATTTTGTGAACCATTCTTCCAATAAGTGATCGGGAAGATCAAGTTTGATTAAACGTCATCGTCATCTCCACTCATGAATGTTATTGAGATATGAGTGGATTTATTTTGCTTGAAAGAACTGAAGATCTCGGTTCTTGTTTCATAATGGATTGGCAACTGGTAGTCTATGAAGAAATAAATAGCTAGGGTATTAAAGTCGATGAAGAAGCCTCATGGTAATTCTATATACCACTCCGCGGCTGAACCTGTGAGATTTCATTGAAAAATACGTAACCGAATGGAGTCATCCATCAAAGAGTTTGATGAACACCAAAGGTGGAAATTCATTACATGATTGTTCAGATCCTCTCTCGGTTTACCATCAAACTTAGGAATGTCAGATGGTAATTTGGCTGGTATGATAGGCCAATGAGGAGAGTGATGGATAGGGTCATTCAAAATCCTAGACAAGTCAGGTAGATCCAAAGTGGCTAAGAAAGGTAACTGTCTATTCACGTGAGGGTACTGGTGACTTTGGGGAGGAAGTCCCGTCGGTATACCAATAGGACCGTAAGAATTTTACATATGATGCGAAGATCCTGGCAGATTTAATTGTGGGTGTGGAGGCAAGTAGCTCATGGGGTTGTACTGATTAGGGATGTTCACTTGGAAAGGGACACTAGATTGAGCATTCAAACCCCAAATGGGATTGGAAATCCTGGGGTATGGTTGGCCCATACTAGGGGGTATGAAAAAACTGACTTGAGGTTGTTGCCCCCCAATCGATTGAGTATTACCTTGGGTAAGAAAGTTCCAATACTGGGCCAAAGTTGTGTATGTTTTGTCCATAGGGTGGGGTGGGTGGGGGTTGTCCTCCAACCGAAGGTTGTGTCCCAATTGTGGTTTGACCTCCAAATGGGGGTTGATATTGGCCCCCAAGGTTGAATTTTCTGCCAACAAGAATATGATAATTAGGTGTGAAAGACTGATTAATGCCACTAGGGCCAGATCCTCTAGTGAAAGGTGGATAAGAACCTCCATAGGGGGGCTGGGGAAGTGTCAGAATGAAACTGGCAATAGGATTGTGCCCAAAAGGAGAAAAAAATCCATATTCTCCATATGGAACTTAAGTAGGGATAGGGATAGAAGCATTCAATGCATTATACCTAGGAGGAAGTGACAGGGAAGGTCTAGGTGAAAGAGGTGTGCCAGTGGGAGCTTGGCTAGCCACTGTAGTCCTGGTGGGAATAGTCGTAGCGTTTGGGACCATTGTAAAGTGGGCCATCTGAAAGGGGATGGTTGAGTTAGGATCAATTGATAGGGTGTCTGAACCAATGAACAGATAAGTAGTTGTAATGGGAGAATGATCTAGGGGTATTGTGTCTTCAACAGACATTTCAGGTAACTCGGGTATGACAAGTATATCAGAACTTGAATCGGCTCTGAAAATATCCCATCTAGATATGTCAGTAGTCCAAAATGGATCTTGGACTTCAGAACATGCAAAAGGTCCGGTTGGTAGTCCAAAAGTTTGAACAACAAGATCTTCGGATGAATTTAGCCGAAGACTACGTCTCTCGGAATCGTGAGGAAGTCGAAAAGACTCTAGAGAGGAAGAAATTCAGAAATTGTCTAAAGAGTCAGTTCTTTCCACTCATGGAGTGGCAGTGTCTTGGACCTAACTCTATTGAGGAGAGGCCTCTGTTGGATTAGTAGGCAAGGGTTGATAACTTTTCGGATCTTCTGGAGGTAGGCCTTTCATTCTATGTGAACGACGTGGAGGGTCAATATTGCCCTAACCAAAAAATTTGTGAAAAAAATCTTATGGCCAACTATGACAACAAACAACACTCGATAATAAAATCTAGAGTTCAAACTAGACAAACAAAACCTTCTTATTTCGAAATCACCAGTTGGTGATGAAATCCAATGTTGCGAGACCGATATAAGAAGGGCCTAGGCTAGGGTGGAAAAGTTATGTTGACGACCTGCTTAACGGACTTACACCCTGGTGCAAGCTCCCACACATATTCGTGGGTATACCCTCCAAGGAGTCCGAGTGAGTTTGGCCAACATCGATTCTAGGTACCGTGAAGACTTTCCCCTTCATAGTCACCTTGTGTAAGACCCTAAGAAGATAGGCTACTAAAGTTACCACAAATAACATTGATGCCTGGGGAAATAGTCGACAATTTGATCCACATGCAAGGGCAGGGTATCGAGCCCCAAATAAACTTGAGAGGATTCCACTCATCATTGTGCATATACCTTCAAGTAACCCCCATAATATGTGCAATCTCTACACTGATACCAACAAAGCAGGGTGAGTAACTCTGCCAATCTCAATGTGACCTCAGGTTTGACCCTTGTGTGAGAAGGGATTCCCAGGACAAATTGTTGCAAATGGATTTGAACACTCCCTATCACAAGATACTATTGTGTGTTTTGTACTTTGGAGAGTGTGTCTCATTGCCTATTCCAAAGCTATAACCTAGCTAATGTTGGTGTAAAAGAGCCCTAGAAAATAAAAGTTACTACTTGAATTTTAAATTTCGCAATGTTTTTAAGAGGTTGTTGTTACTCAAGAGGTAAACGGGAATGAAACTAATGTTGTGTAAGACTTCGACCCAATAATGTGAAAATAGAAATGGATGAGGCAAAATTTCATTCAATGAATTTTATCTACATTAGGGAGAAGGTATTTTTCTGGAACAATGTGAACTACGACATACAATTCCTTTTCTTTGAATGTAATACCAAACAATCATCAATAATGTAATTTCACTATTCGTTCTCTTTCAATTTTTTGAATGCCAATATTTTATGGATAAATGATTACATAAAAGACTGAAAGACTTTAATTTTTTCCTTTTGAAAATGAAAACAGGGATGGAATTAAGAAAGTATAAGCAATCAATGAAAATAAAATACTCAACAAGCACCCAAATCGATCTTTAAATGGAGATAAAAATAAGAAATGACAAGAAAATGTTTCTTCAAATGTGAACAAAAAATGGTCTTTTGATCATTAAGCAACCCAAAATGTGTAACCAACCTAAAACTTCAAATCCAATCGAAGATTTTTAATCAAGAAAGCACTTAGACACAAATCCAGAGATTATACCCTTGTCAATAAAAATCAAAAGCAAAAAATGGAAAAAGATCAAAAGAGAGTTGTTCGATCTCCGAAACCAATCAAAAGAAATCTTATACAGTCAGAAAAAGTCAAGAACTAGCATTAAAAATCCTTTCCCAGCTGACTAAAGAAAAACTGGGTAACAACAGAGGCCAAAATCCAACCCAAAAAAATTCTCAAAAGCCGCCACAGGATGGAAGTATAACACAGTGCGAAAATGAATAATTTATGCAGGCTAGATACAGACAAGGTGAAAAAATCCCGCACTAAAATAAACTAGCAAGGTGCGGAAATAAAAGGTTTCCATAGGCTATCTATAAGGTGATGTGCGGAAGTGTTTGAAATATCAAGAAATTTGGAGAAAATGGCAAAGCATCCAAGTGGATTTTCAAACCCAGAGAGTCTAAATGGATCCCCCACAGACTCAAAGACTGATTGCAAGTAAAAAGAATAGGTCAAAAGAAAATGGCTAACAAAAAACCCTAATCAAGCTGTTCTTCCCCAGTGGATTCACCAATTTTTTTATTGGGTAAAATGGTAGATGCAGACATGGACTAATCCCCCTAGATCGACCTAGATATAGAATAAAATGACACGGAACAAGACACTTTCCCTAAGTTGTGATGATTGAGTTTACTACCAAAGGAGGAATAGATAGCATACCTTATGAATCGATTCCTTATATCTTTGTTGTCCCTGCTTCACTCCAGTGCTCTTTTGGAATCATATATGTGATAACACAAACCAACCAACATGAAAGAAACAATAGTATAATTCAATGACAACCTAAACATGCGATCAAGGAATCATGTAATAAAATACTAATCATTTTATGGGAAAGAGACGTGCCACCGTATTGTATTAATAAAAAGTAGAAGATACAACCGAATTTCCTTGATGTTGCAAGTTCCCTTTTTGTGGTCCTTCGTTCCAACACACACATATGCTTGCTCCGAAATTCTCATGAAGATAATCCACAAAAACTTGATGGGAAAATGGTGGCCTCAAGCATCACTATAAACAAGATTCTTCACACAGTCTTCATCCTATTCTTTCATCAATTCTCTGCCTAATCTTGATTAACCTTTTCCATGAGAAGCCCATGATTATATAGGAGAAGGTGAAGTGGTTAAAGGGATGAGGATGATCCCACCAAATCAGAGAAACCAGTAGGATCACAACCATATGGATGCCACCTCACATTATAGAAGATTCCCCTTCTAGAAACTTCGTGAAACCTCTTTCTTCTTTTAGCTTTGGAACATCGCCGCACCCTACCTATATAGTAGCTTGCGGAAATCCCGTGGGCCAGCTACAGAGTAGCCTGCAGAAATCATAGATTTCTGCATTGTGTAGTATATGTAGCCTGCTGACCCTTTCTAAAAAGCAGCCTTGTAGAGGAGGAAATAAGTTTCTTTTCTTAGGCAAAAATTCATGTTGGGAGCCTGAACACATGTTTGTGAAATCATCACTAGGGTGACCAAAATAATGTATAACATGGAGAGACGAACATAGAAACCTTAATTTAAATGAAAACATTAATTTTTATCAATTGTTTACTTTCATTTAAAATATGATTATATTTTCCTCTTTTGCTCATTAGCAATCATTTTCACAAAATCATTTGGTAAGTTTAATTAATTAAATTATTTTGTGAGTTTGCATCTCATTTCAAAATAAAAATAACAAAAGGAAAAAAGAATTATATATCATTTGTTTGATTTTGTGAAAACCCAAAATGAAAATTTTTCTCATCTACATCAACTTGAAGCTTCTAGAATTTTAAAATCATATTTGAAAGGAAAATATAAACAATATTTGTTTAGAACATATAGTTAGTTTAAATTCATTTTTAATTTTATTGTTCTAGATTTTGTTTTATTTACAATTTTTAGGTTATTAATTTGGTTTCTTTTTGTTTCACAGGTTTCTATTATCATTTATTTGCTATGGATCATGGCTTGATTTTATTATCTAAACATGTTCAATATGATTGATCCAAAAATAATATTGGATTGCTGCAAATAATTTATGAGCAACAATAGATAAGATTTGGAAATGAGTTCAAGAACATAAAGACAGTTTTACGGGACTGATTGCAGCCAAACTGTGAGGAATTTAAAGAAACGGTTGAAAACCCATCTACATAATGGACCCATTTATCTTACTCGCGATATTTTTCCTAAACAAATGCACGATTTGAGAGATATTGTTGTCTCTTTATGAGACAAATTTCAGGTGGTAGAAATTATTAGTGATGCCTAGACTGTTCATTCATTGCATAAATATATGAGAAATTTCAGAGCCCATGAGATCCGAGAAATTCAAAGGAGGATTTTTATCCTTTCTTTTTTGTATATTATTTATTTTGTAAACTTTTTCTTTTCAAATGAAGTAAGGGATGGTTTGAATTTTGGGAGAATGGACAAGTATTTTCGAAGAAGAATATGAAATTCCAGATTGCTTAATTACTTTTGTCTTGTGAGTAAAATGGTTTTATTTTGATTATAATATCTTCATATTCTTTGAGTAATTGATTATGCATTGATTTAAATTAGCTTTAGTCTATTTTATCAATACATGGTTAATTGTTATAATTTATGTATTAAGTTTTCAATATTTAAGAGTCTATTATCCCAATTATATTGATCTTGGTGTTTGTATTATTTTGATACAAATCTTGTATTCTATTGAGTTTAATCATGTAATTCATAGTTGTAAATATATAATTGTTCAATTGAGATTTTATTTATTGTCGATTAATCTTTTATATCTTCACTAAGGATCGTGATTTGAAAGTTGTTCTTTCTACATTTTAAATAAGATTTAAATTGTTAGTCAAAGTGATTTTTATCCTGACACTGTCACAATATTAGAATTATATAACCTTCTTCTATAGATTTCTCTTAACAGACAGGTTGTTGGAGAAGCGTTATACAGGACAGCCAAAAGTTCTCTTTAAATACTGGCAAGTTACTGGTTTGCAATTCCTCTTGGACCATATGATGGACTTATTTTTCTGAAACTATATGGGACACGGTTTTCTCTTTGGCTGTCATCCTTTTGTCGACTGTGCAATGTTATTATTGCTTCTCATGTAATTTATGGGCGTGAAATTTTATTTGTATTGAACTAGCTTTAGACTGTTTTTCATATAACTTTTCACGTTATGTTTTTCTTTACATGGTTCATTATATTCTGGTTTTGTTGATATCTGTGACTGATCGTCTATCTATGAATTTTGAGTTTACATATAATGTTATATAGTTGGTAATACCATTTTCTAAGAGTTGAAGTTTCTTTCATTTTCAGCTATTGGACATTTTAAAGTCACATTAGATAAAATCAATTTGTCTTTATGTCATCATAGATTTGTTCTAGAATATAAAAGACTTCTTTGAGTTGTTTCAGGAAGTATCATTCTTGCTTATGTCATAGATTTATACTTGACATAGGTTAAGTAGAGATTATACAAATACAGAAAGATGAATCTAGCTTAGTATTGTTGATCAACATCATGTTAGTTAGTTTATATTTTATTTGATTTGTTAATTTGTGAATGAATAATGATTACATCATTTAAACGTTAAATTCTTTTTCCATTAACGTTATATCATTTATAATTTGATTCACTCATTGTTTATTATTTCGTCATTTATAGTATAAAAAAACTTCCCCTTTGTTTTTCATCTTGTTTTGATTCATTAGTTGAAAACAATTATTTTCACAAGGCTTTACTTAAACCTTGTAATTGTATATATCTATTGCATATAATCATTGTTAGTTAAGAAATTGTAATTAATGTGTCGATTGATAGAATTGTACCTTTAGTTGGTTCACATATTTTAGTTATTTTAGAATCCTAGTTGGCTAATGGAGCCATAAAACCCGCCAGGGTAGGTTATTCCAAAAGACTTGGGTTAAATAGACAACCCCGGTCCGGATCTTCCCTTCTAGTTGATAGTGTGTCCTAAACGCTCGTCAATAGGGCTCTGTCTTCATTTCTTTCTTCATTTTAATCAACATCTCTCCCATACTTCAATTCCAAAGGAACCTTAGGTAGGTACCCAAAACATGTCTCAAAAGGAGAACACTGAGTGGAGTAATGTAAGGCTCGGTTGTAAGCATGTTTTACATAAGGTATCTATTCATCCCATACTTTGGGATGCTTGTTGTAGTAGCCTCAAAGTAAAAGTACCACTGTCCTATTTACAACCTCTATCCATACGTCGGTCTATGGATGGAAAGAACTTATCCTCTTCAACTTGGTGTCCATCATTCTCCATAAGCTTGTCCAAAAATCCCCAAGGAATCGAGTATCTCAATCCGAGATAATGGATGTGGGTAACCCAAAGTGAACCTGAACATACTGAAAGAAGAAATTAGCAGCCTGCTTAGCAGTGATCTGCTTTTTACAAGGAATTAAGATACATATCTTGTTGAACCTATCCACTACAACATATAAATAGTCATAACCCCCTTTCAACATTGGTAAAACCCCTACACAATCCATGGAGATACTTTCCAATGGATGGGATGGAACAGGTAATGGTGAGTATAGCCCCAGTTTTCTATTAGTGGGATTACAAGTAGAACACATCACACACCCCTTTACATATTTAGTTACAATTTCTTTCATTTGAGGCAAGTAACAATACCTCTACAAATGATCAAGATTTTTTCCTACCCCAAAATGTTGGATTACTGAGAGGGAGGGTGAATCAATAATAGAGAAATTTAATCCTTTTTAACCATAAAATGAAAGTATTATATCAGTGTATCATTATCATACAATAGTTGCAAAGTAAATAAACGATGAACAAATGAGCAATCATACACATACACAATACACCAATGTTTTTACATGAAAACCCAAAGAGGGAGAAAACCAAAGAATGATTTTTGTTATATGTATTTGAGAATTACATTCATTGGAAGAACCAACTTCCTTTTTTT
>SNQJ01S0164581.1:0-21194 GCA_010110895.2 Picea sitchensis | reverse complement strand
CATAAGTGTGATCAAGGCCGTGAGGATTCAATGTGTATGTAGGCCGTGGCAATATGTGTTAATCCTTTAATATTAATCCTACAAACAGTGAATCAAAATATGTGCAATGCGTGTGAGAGATGAGCCCACAAGGAGGCCGAGAGCAATCAGCAAACGAGGCCGTGAGCAAAAAAGTAGCTAGGCCGTGGGCTAATAAGGTGCTTCTAAATGGATAAAACACTTGATTATTATCACATTTAAATGTTTGCTAAGTTAAGAGAATAAAAACTTCAATGTAACTATGAACTTAGCAAATAAAATGAGATCTAGAAAGCTACCACTTCACTTCATATGCATCCAATGATTAATTAAACAACTCAAGAGATCTAGATCTAAAACATGTGATTATACACTTAAGTTATCTAATCATTTAGCAATGAGATATAAGAGCATATTTGAAAGAAACTAAGCTTGGAAATGAAAGCCTATCTAAGATATGTCAAATAGTTAAGCAAGACAATCACCACAAGTTTATTCCCTTAAGCCAATGGCGATATTGGGGATGACTCCCCCAAGGTGCCGGCAAGTGAAGTTAACAGTACTAAGACAAACTTGCACAGAAAAGGAGGGCTTTGAGTCCTATAACTCTGATGAACCAGAGAGTCCTTGAATATGGACTAAGGACAGGCTGCTGACTTGCTCCTCAGGCAAGAACTATCTTAGTAATGCTAACAAGCATTATTAGATTGATTTTATATAACAAATAAAAGAATGAGATACAAGCTAATCTAGGTGTTATATGAACAAAAGAATGACTAACTAAGTTAGGTTACTTTTATGAGCTCAAAATACTTAGAAAAACTTAAGAAATTTCTAGGAAATGAAGGAGAAGAGAGGAGAAATGTCACCCAAACCGAAGAAAGTTGTTTGGGAAGCCTCCTAGGTGTTGTATGCAGCTTGTGTCTCCAATATATGACGCTGCCCTGCAAAAACAGCAAGCAAAAGCTTGCTGGAAATGCTGCAAGAACACCAATATTCGTTACAGAAATTTCTGTGTAAACACAGAAAATTTCCAGCAAAGTGTTATGATATGAAAATTGAAATATTTGACCTATCTAAGAGCTATAATACTACAGAAAATGACAATGAATGATAGCAAGATATCAGATCTAAAAGAACAGCTTGGAGTTTATGCAGAAAGTAGTTGTAATCTGCTTCTAAAAGACTCCTCCACTCCACAACCCGTGAGACAACCTGTAACTCAAACAACAAGTAGATCTATAGCAGCATAGTATTGTGGTTAGCATAAAAAAACCTGAACTAATTCATGATCCAAATCCAACCATTCAATACATAAACCATCAACACTAATGTATATTTAGTTTACCCTAACAAACTAATTTTCCAAGGAATGCTAGCATATAGAAAAACAAGATGAGAAAGAAACAATATCACCCCATGTGATCTTGATCACTAGACTAATCTATGAGATCCAAAATGTCCTCCAAAGCTTTCTTTATTCATCCAATATGGTAGAACCTTGGGCAACTAATTGCTCCAAGCATTCCAAGAGAAAGATGAATGAGAAAACCACGATGGCAGTGTAGCCGATGATGTAGAAAGGTATGAGAGAATGGGATGGAAAACTAGTAGCATGCTTTACCATGATGAAGGTGTGAAAAAGAGTGAGTGAGATGTCTCTTAAATAGTTTGAGAAGCTAAAGAGACCCCTATTGAATCTTCAACAAGTGTCAAAGATCCAGGAGAGGACAACTCAACAGAAAAACATCAATAGATGAATGGCTTTTAAGGTGAATGAAAAAGGAAAAAGAATGAGTTGGAAGGGAAATGGAAAGAAAAATGAGGATGAGAAAAAATCAAACAAGGAGGGGCGAATTGGCAACTGAGGGAATTACGTCCCAATTAAAAAAACTTGAATGCTTTCATTCCAATTTGTATAAGATGTTTCCATCTCACAATGTGAAGCTTTCCTTAAAAAAAAAAGGAATAAAGCGTGGGGAGATGGCAGGGACGTGGAGCATTGGGAGAGGAGTGAAGTAAGGTGTGAGGGATAAGGGAAAGGAGGCCCACGTAATTTTTGGGAAGTCTCCAAAGTCACGTGGGAAGAAATCTATAATCCTTAATCAAATAAATTGAGAATTGAGAAGTGAAATGGAGAGAGGCGTGAGGTAAGAGATAGGCATGAGCATGAAGGATAGGGCCGCAGTGAAAATTATGCAGTGGGAGAGTGGCCCATGTATTTAAGGTAAATGAAAATTAAAAGCCAAGTAGGAGGATGAGAAGTAAGGGTTAAAAAGAAGGAGGAGGCGGTTAGGTGGAAATAGCCCGCATTTTAATTAAAGGAAGACCCATTAATTAAGTGGAGGAGGGGTGTACCTCATGAGGAGGGGCCCTCAATCAAACAAAAATTAAAAAGATTAATTAAAAGTATGGAGAGGGCATTACACTTAAAATGGGTGCGATGAGGGTAAGTGTGAGACATAGGGTTATAGGGAAGTAAGTATGAGTGGAGAAAAGGGGCTCATACTTTAATTAAAAGTTATTAGAATTATTTAATGAAACATTACAAGCTCATGTGGGAAGAGATGCATTATGGTAAGTGGGGATTAATTAAAAAAATTAATTTATTTAAAGGTGGGTAAAAGGGGCCATAACTCATATAAATGAGTTATTTAAAATATATATGCTTATATAGTGACCCAATAAAGCATCACATGCTTTACCAATAAGCCCATTTAAAAATAATTAAAACTTTGACTTTAATTAAATGTGGGTTTATGAGGGTAAGGAAATTAATTAAAATTAATTTTAATTAATGGGGAGTTTAAAAGGTGGATAAAGGGTAGGTGAAGGTTAGGAATAGGTTAGAGAATGGTTAGGTAGGGTCTTTCTCATCACTATTGCCATTTACTTCGCAGTTTGGTCCACTATAAAAATTACATTTTCCCATGTTATGGGTTTGGCAATTAAAGCGCCATTTTCTAGAAAACTCCTAAGCGGACAAACAACCTAGCAAAACTTGTCGGACTAAGTTGAAACGGACCACGCAGATTGAAGTCTCATTAGTTTTATTTTGAGTACAAATACCTATAGCAAATCAGGGACCTAAGTTTTATTAAAATACAGTGAGTGATTAATTAATCAATTAATTAGTGAAACAAAACACCACCTAGACTATGAATTCCGTCTTTGTCTTACATAGTCATTTACAACATTCTAAACAAGAGTTACCAAAGACTGACACCATCAGGCGCCTTCCACCACTTTGGGAGGAAGTCATGTGGAGGGAAAAAAAAACTCAAGAAGGGAAGTGACGAGGAGATTGTCACATTAACCCTCCTGAGATTAAAACCCCCGATGAAAAGAACTCCTCCAATGGATCACCAATTACTGGCCTAACTATGATCCATGCGGACTTATTACAATATTAACCCTTGAAGTGCAGTATCCAGCTTACAAAATTTGATCTTTGGGATGCTCGAATGCCAAGTAGAACCAATAATGTCTTTTACATAGATGAATACTTCATGGCACATGAATTGACCGTTAACTAAATGGGCGGTCAGCAGCAAGTTAAGTAGGTCCTTGCTTCATGTCCCCATGATAGAAGACTTGTTAAGCCATTGATTAAGGAGAACATAGCCTAGCCCTTGCTACACTAGTTCCTTTTTTTGAGTTGATTTTGAAACATAAATTGAAGAAGAGGCGATCTAGAGCCTAGTGAGTTTACACTAGGGTTTTGACCTTTAGGGTTTGAAAGGCCTTGTCTTTGCAACCCTTTTCATCCCTAGATTTGTGCTTTGAAGCTAGCCGTTTTGCCAAGAGTTTTTAGAGGAAAAGAGGAGGAGGAGCATGAGGCCTTGCTTACTGCTGGCTGCAGATAGGCCTCCTCCCTTAGGGTTTGACTTTAGCCACACACGCCATTGCGGCACTATTCTTCCCTCTTGTCCTTGATTTAGATTCTCTGAGACTTTAGCCTTGCTCCTTGACTCCATTATACCTAAGGCACTAGTGACTATCAGAATTGATCCTATTGTGTTAAAACAACCTTTTCAAACCTGTTAAATTTGAAACCCTAATAACTAACCCTAGCGTCTTACTAACCTTAATATGATGATGGCGTCATGCCTATTTTGAACCTTTGTTTGGTATAAAAAGTTGCTGGCTAGGTCATCTAATGATAGATATTGATGTGTAGATTATTGTCATTGGCTAATTTGCAAAAGCGTCCACTTCTTACCTATCAAACTAACCTAGGACTAGGTTGGCGTCACCTCTAGTATAGTGACACAACAAACTTTGTATGTGAGCATATAATGATATTTAAATCGTTGTGATAATCCAAGGATTGATTGTATGCATTGAATGCTATATCATTTCCGGTGTTATTGAAGTAATATTATAAACCGTGCCATTTTTGCAATCATTGGCTTCATCAATTCTTGCTATATGTGCTCATATATAATAAAGATTGTCATTAGTTTATGAAGTACTAACCAACACAGTACACATTTAGTTTTATTTGCCTTGTCTACCAAACAGGTGCGATGCATTGGAATACCTTCATTTGACTATCTTCTTGGCGATGATCTGTGAATGGAAAACTACTTTGACCTTTTGGGCATAATCTCTTGATCCTTTCCTTTCAATACCCCAGATTACTAGGGCGTCTCCCTTAGGATTAGCCACCTTGAATAGAAAAAGCCCCCCATCAAGGTGTGATGGAGTGAAGCTCACGAATTCACCTTGATTTGACCTTTACTTTTAAGCTACGACCTAGACTACAAGCAGCGGCGATAACACTTATGAAAGGTAATGAGGAGTGTAGTGGCCATAAACCAAGGCATTTGCTTTGTCTATGTTTAAGGTTGTTTCTCTTCATGCTATGGATGAAGTCATAGTCACTCCAACACTTGTTTACAGAGTGCCTCACCACCAATTTATGCAAATGTGTGGTAGGGGCACCATAAATGTTTGACGATTTATGGATTCAGCAATCTCGTCCATTTTTTGTTTTGTAAGTAGAGAGAACTATTATATTATAGTAAACAAAATAGAGTTACAAAAACATACCAACAACCAAATTGAAAGAACCAACTGGAATTGTGGATCATTTTGAAGCAGTTCATGTCTAATTCTAGCCCTACAAGCTCATGTATGATAGTTGTAACTATGAACTGTTTGGCCCTTGGCCTTTATAACTTAACGCATGTAGAGTTTGTAACTAGGCATGAGGCCAAGTAATTAAAAAATATGACAAAAAAGGGCCGTGTCTAATGTCTTTTCCTATTGCTATTAAACATACTAACTAAAAACACTGTAATGAAATAACTAGGAAAGAGAGGACCCTGATTTCCGCACATTTCAAGCATTATCATCTTCAATCGTGATTGGACAGAGGGGATCAACTCTTAGTCTTTGTTCTGGCTCTTCCTCGATGGTTCCATCCACATAATACCTCGTTGAGTGTTACACTGTAATTATCCCTAGCCTAGGATAACTAAGGAGATTATGTCATCCTGAGAGCCCGCGAGGGTCCTAGACACGGAGTATCGGCGCCCGGACGACTTGAGCTTGGCACTGGAGGGCCCATCGTTTTCTTCTTGGCCTCCACACAGTGGGGCACTAGCAACATCATCCCATCCGGCACAGTCCTTGGCCGAAATGGGTCTTACTCCATGAGTGCGAGTCGAAGTATCATATGGTATGTCCTCTGATTCTCAAAACATTTGTATGTGCATTTAATTCTTTTTTCTAGCGTGTGGACCTTATGCCTTTCCACTTGACCACACGTAGGGGGAATGACGAAGTGCCCTAATGAGATTGGTTCCCATAAGGTTTGAGTTGCCAGCAGGATTCATGAAAGGTCATCGTTAGTTCCCACCATACTTACCAATCTTCATCTTTTTCCCGCTCATCATCCCATGCAATTAGGGCATTGGGTTGGCCAAAATATCAAAGGTTGTACCTTTTGTGTGTGGGAAGAGGGCTAAAAGGCCAGTGAAAAATGGAAAAGATAAAAGCCAAAAAGAATGAAAGCAGGATACTTCGCCCAGGGATTCCCGAAAGCAATAAAAGGCTTCTCAACAAAGCAGAGGGACCCATAAAAATAGTAAGACCTAGTTGGAGGATAGGGGGTCTCATCCGCGAGGCTAGCCTATTAGGTCATGGGCATATAGCGGTATGACACTACCATTGATCTGGTCATGTCGCACCAAGGTAGTGGCTCTTGGTGGCATAGCCAGAGAAAGGGTCTCATCGCGAACCAACCTTCTCATTTTACATTAATGCTTGTGGAAGTAGATTGTCCTGCCGAATCACCATGCGAGCGTGCCCCTATCTTGAAGAAAAACAATAAGAATAAAGATAAAAGGCATGAGATAGGCAGCTTGTTGCATCCATGACAAGTGCAGTCATCCTCTTGAGAGGCACCCTAGAATTAAGTAATACATTTCCACGTTATCGATTGCACCCATTGCCTAGACATTCCCTACCACCTCATCCACTCACATATGGTTATTTCACAGGAACATCCCACATCCAATGAGCATTAGCTCAATAGGATGTCCTAGCGTCCCTCAATCAGCGTGGGGAATGGCATAATGTCTTTGAGCAGTTGTCCGGGTAAAGGGGTTTCATGCATGTTTAAATAACGATGATTAGATGTGATTGACATTGCTATGATCCTGTGACTTATGAGACCATGGAGGCATATTTGTTGATGTTGCAAAGCCACACCCGTCGGGCGGTACATGGGGAGATGATCTATTCGAACCTCCATGGGGCTAAAGCCCACTAGATGAATCTTGCTGAGACCCTAGCGAGGCTTAAACGGTCGAGGGTTTCCACCCGAGAGAAGAGGATGTACCACCAGAGACATCCTAGCGAGCTTGGACCTAGGGGGGTATTTCCCTTTCACCATGATGTAGGCCTTGGAAGGCCATGGCGTCACCCGGTCACCATGGCGTCACCCAATGTTTGAATACTTTGGAAGCGGTTGTGTGCCGTGGCGCGTGTGGCGAGATCACGAGCCCAAGGAGGCTAATGTTTTGCTCCAAGGCTTCGCGTTGCCATAAAAGGGCCTAACGTCACCCTAAAGAACTGTGGCGTCATCTTCACAACTGATTTAGGTTTATTACGACATTTAAGTAGCGGATATTATGTGTAGCGGCCATGTCGGCCTTTTGACCTTATTACGGGTCATTGTAGCGTATAAATGAGGAAAATCACTCTTATTTTCATGATCTTTCACTCACACTTGTGAGGACTGAAATTTACACACTATCTAGGGTTGGCAAAATTTTGAAAGTTTAGGCGCTGACGAGAAAGCTAAATTTGGAGTATTTTGGCAAATTTCTTAGTGGATGTGTTCAACTAGGGTTAAAGTGTGAATCCTAGGCTATGTGACTTCCCTGGAACTTTCTACTGCCCATACCAAAACTGTTGGGTGCTCAGAAGTGATGAAGACAAATGAGGCCACACCCTGGCTCCATAGGTCAATCGG
This sequence comes from Picea sitchensis, assembly GCA_010110895.2. Taxonomy (NCBI): domain Eukaryota; kingdom Viridiplantae; phylum Streptophyta; class Pinopsida; order Pinales; family Pinaceae; genus Picea; species Picea sitchensis. Next base: position 13,690 of record SNQJ01S0164581.1, on the reverse strand, counting down.
GAACCTGAAGTACTCCACAAGGAGGGACACCTAGTGCCCATTATGAGACCATCATGATCAACACCTGCTTCTTCTGAAGTTCCTTTTGGTAGCGAAAGTTGTGTCAGTAAAAGGTGTTCTAATTAATTAGATAAATTGAAACCCTATGGAACTAAAGATAAATTGAGCCTCAAGAATTGGTTAAGTTGGGTTAAGTGCTTGCAAGTAAAGTGAAGTAAATTGCTTAAGCTTGAAGAGATTAAGTGATTGAACTTGAAAGCAAAGTATGTACTTGAAATAAAAAATGCTTGGAAAACACAAGTAAGTTACTATGCCTCCACGGCTTAAGCAATGAAATGAAAATAGCTTCTAAGATCTAGAGATAAACCATGAATACAAGCACTAGAAGCAATAAACCACAACTAAGTTCCTAGCTTTACGATATAGGATGGTTGGCTTTGCCAAACTCTTTCCTAGGTGTAGGCAAAGAACAAAAAATTAAGAGCTAATCCTAGCCACACAACGTTGTCTTAAGGACAAGTGGGGCAAGCTAGAAATAAAAAGACAATGCTGAAAATAAAACTAAGTTCCTGGCTTTTCACGATATGGGATAGTGGCTTTGCCAAAACTCTTTCTAGGTGTGAGCAAACTTAAAAAATTAAAAGCATGAAAGAAATTAAATTTGCTTGAGAAAAACAAGCCCTTGGGACTCCTTTGGGCTTGATTACAATGAATTAGAGAGAGAGGTGGGTATTTGTTACCCCAACTAAGGAGGTGTTTGCTTGACTTTGGAGTATTTAAATGGGTTGTTTCCTCTGATTTTTGGTGAAAACCTGCATTAACTAGCTGGAAATGCTACAAAAACACCAAATTCTTCAAAAAGGTATGTTAGTGAAAACCAGAAATTTTTTAACCTTTAGGACAACAAATAATGTGTTGAAAGAGAGATATTCAAGAGCAGAAAATGTACCCCAAAGTGTTAGAGGAAATAGATAGTTAAGAACATAAATTTTTAAGAGGAAAATAAGTGGGTGAAAAGATAATTTCCAGATCTGAAATTACTCTTTCTAAGCCTTTAGTAACTTGCAAATATGAGAGACTAAGCTACAAGATAAACAAAGGGGGTGAGTAGATCCAATGATATTAACAAAATACTTTGCTAAGACTATGAAGCTATTACACATAAGATCTATGACAATGCTACAATAGATCTATCCAAGCAAAAAAATACTTTGCTTGGACACCCTACAAATCTATAAAAAACTCAACAAAACCAAATCCAAGTTACCTCCAATGTAGATCCAAGACACTAAGAAGACTCCCAATGCCAATATTTCCTCCAAAGATTTCTTTATTAGAAGGCAAGCTAGGACAAATACTTGCTCTCTCTTTCTTTTCTCAATCTTGAGCAAGAAGAATGAGAGAGAATAGTGGGAGAGAATGGAGAAGAGAAGATGAATTTGGGTAGAGTAAACTTGCAGGAGAATAGATCATGTTAAAATGAGGGAGGGAGGCTCTTATTTATACTTGGGGACCAAGAGTTACCACTCTTGGATCTTTCCAAGTGTCAATCTCATAGCATCATTGAGCATCTCAAGAAAGGGGGCACACTTTCTAGGGTTTTAGTCACTTAGGGTTTTGGTATTGAGTTGAAATGAGTTGGAAAGGGTTTGAAAAGTCAAATGATGAGTTGGAGGGACTAGGGGTACACGAGGAGAAAAGAAGGCCCCCACAGCTATTTTTTGATTTCTAAAGATTCTTCTAGAAGAGCAACTTCCTAGAGGAAAAGGCGTTTTGGTTTAGGAAGGGTTAGGATAGCTTAGGAATAGGTTTTGGTAAGTTCTCCCACTCTTTCTCCACTCAATTTACTCATATTACAAAAATTTGACAAATTTGACTTTGTCAATTCCAACAATTAAATTGTTGTGTGGAAATTTGATTAAGACTCCTCATGGACAAACACCTAGCAAAACTTGTCCAATTTAGTTGAAATTTGGTCCTTGTGGATTTTGGTCCAAGGGTGTAGGGGGTTTTATTCTATTTCTTTTGAGCACAAATACCCTATCAATCCAAGCACCTAGTTTTACAATTTTTATCAAAATAATTAAAATTACCAATAAATGGGTAATTTTAAAAATTAAAAACTATCTGAATCGATGGAATTCCACAAGACTCTGGGAGATGTCTAGCATGGTCATTTGCAATATTCCTAGACACTAGCTACCATAGGGCTCGACCATTAGAGCATCTTTCACCACTTTGGAGAATTGTTGTGGGAGTGAAAACTCAGGGAAATTAATAAGGCTTGTGAGAATGAGTAATAGCACGATGAAAAAAACACTCGATGAAAGGAACTCCTCTAATGAGATAGAGTCCTAGGCAACCCAACTAAACTATGATCATCCCGGACCCATTGCATTGTGTGTGTCCTTGAGGGAGTAGCGATTCCGACTACAAAAACACATCTTTGGGCAAAATGCCTTGTAGAACCAGAAAGTCTTCAAACTTGTTAGCACCATCACGGTGCATATCTTCATGGTACACCTGGAGTTGACCCCCTGGTTGAATAGGTGGTCAACATGATGTAAATACTTGAAAATAAATTGCAAGGGAATGTAAATGTTGTGCAAATGTGTAGGTTGTTTTAGTTAATTTTAAGTCTCTCTTTAGCTTAGGGGTTTAGATGTGAAAGTTGCAGAAGCCTAAGCTATCTTGACTATCCCAAGTCCTTATCCCTTGACCAAGAGGAAATCTTGGGTGCTCAACAAGAAAACAACAATGTTCCCCCCTAGCTCCACAGGTCAAGTTCAAAGTGCCCAAGGCTCAGCAGGGGAGAGACACTTGATGCTTGAGTGGCTGTACCTTCCAACCCCTTCTGGCATCCATAGGTCTGCCTTGGCCAAGCAATAATGGAGAATGGGTGCTTAATTAGACTAACCACTCCAACTCTTTGCCCTTTCTTATTACCGAGATCCACAAAGTGGCAAGGGGAGAATACGGGGCAAAGGCGGGGGTAAATTTTATTTACTTTGCAATTTTTTTCTGCAATAGCCAACACGATTTTGCGGGATGGCATAGCCACTCACATGCAAAGTGTGGGCAAACAAAATTAATTACTTTAAAACAAATAACTTAAACAAATTAACCACACAACTTTGGCACAAGGTAGAATACAAAGCCTTTCAATTTTGTGGCAAAGGTAGACGAAGTTAACTAAAGCAAAAATCAGAAAATTATTTTTTAATCCTAGCCCGGCACAATTTTGAAAGGATGGCAAAGCCAAGCACAATAACAGGTGTGGGCAAACAATTAAAATTAGTTTATAGATTTTAAACTTGGAAAGAAATAGAAAGTGCAAGTCCAAGAGACTCTCTTAGGTTGTGTTATCCCCATTTTGTGGATAACTAAGGAGATTATCTTGAAGAGATTTTCGGGTTGGATAGTCTTGGGAACTACATGACAATAGTACCCTTTGCACAGATAGAAAAACCACTCACCACCTCAGGATGGTCCTGAATTTGTAGTCATCCACCACATGTGTTGGCTTTAGGAAGGTAGTGGGCCTTACTCCATGAGGTACAAGTGAGTATTATGGTGAACACCATTTCAATATTTAAGCTAGTTGAGTATGTTGTATCTTAGATTGCTCTAGATTTCATGATATATGGTTGGACATTATGCCTTTTGCCACCTTCCTTGGTGGTTGACATTGTGCCCTATTAAGTGGTTTTCCATGGGGATGGGTTTGTTACTAGGAATTCCCTTAATGAGCCATGGTACCATTCTTGACCATACTTAACACTTTCCATCATTATTCTCTCATTTCCTTATCTCTTGGGATTTTAGGATTGTATGTTGACCCAAAAAGAGGTGTCCCTCATTCTATGGGAAGAAGGCGAAGCCCAGAGGATTGATGTTGGGTAAAAGATAAAAGCCTTCTATAAACCTTCGGATGTGGCCGGGGATCGCAGAAAGCGGTGAAACACTTATCTTTGAATAAGGGACCCACCATATATAATGAAGAATGCTTAAAAAGGTTAGTTGTTGATGGATATGAGGTTTCATCACGAGCCCAGACCTATCACATCCATGAATATCTAGTGGTATGACATTGCCATCATCGGTCACCAAACTAGGGTAATGGTTCAGTTGCTGGCTAAAGAGAAAAGGGGGTTTCATCGCGAGCCAACCTTCTCATTTCTACTAGGGGTTTGTGGGTGACGTGCATCATTTGGTCACCATTCGAGGCGGTGACGCTTCATCTCTATATGCTATATTGAAAGAAAATACAAAGAAAGAAAGATAAAAGACAATTGATAGGCTTGAAAAAAATGCATTCTTGGACGAGTACCTACACCCTCTACAAAGGCACCCATGAATGAGACACTCGACCCCTTGTGTCATGAGCCTATACCCATTGAGTCTTGACTCCAACCCTTCATCCATACATGGCTTAGAGAGGGATCTCTTGGAAACTCTTCTTGACCTAGGGCAAAGATCTACCCAATAGGACACCTCGTCCAACCCTCCTATATTCAAACTTGACAAATTATAGTGTCTTTGAACAATTAATTGTTTGATATAGTGATATTTGATGCACATGCTTAGGTGGCTTGTTTGTGGTGGATTCCTTATCATGATGTTATGACTTGAGATCCTTGGAAGTTGTATGGCGGTGTCTTTGCAAGGCCTAGTTGGTGGATAGTTTTGGAAGAACAAGCCTAGCTTGGGCTTCCGTGATGCTTGAAGCCCACAGGTTGGATGCGAGGGCTCGCATGCCGGATGAGAAAGGTCAGACTTGGAAGGCCTTGAGATTGACTTGGACGACATAGGCTAGCCCCCACATGCCAAGCGTTTTGCCTAAGAGAGGCAAAACGTCAACTCTAGAGGCATGATGTCACCTAGGGGATTCTCGGCAGTGGTTGGTACCACTCATTACATGGGCGTTTTGAGGAGAAAGAGGGTCTTCAACATGATGAGATTGTCTGGATGCTTGACATGTGGCCTTTGGAGGCCTACATGCTTCTCCAGCACTAACGACTTCTTCAAGTGGCGTCCCTAAAGGAGATGTCCCATGTAAAATTAGAGGTTTATTTGTGCAAAGTGAAACATTAAATAAATGATTTAATATTACTTTTAAAGGGGCAAGATTAGGGTTGTTGACCCTAGTCTTGTGGTTTACCTCTTGAATTTGTGGACAAGTCACCTTGGTGACATTTGTATAAATAGATATCCATAAGATCTCATTTGACATAACTCTCCTCATTGTGAGAAGTATTGGTCTGAAATTTTAAGCTATCTTTGGCTCTATTAGTCTCTTGCACTTGTTTATGGCTATCTTGATGAATGGTTGATGGAGAGTGAGGCGCTAGCCTTGGATGAATGCTTCTAACTTTATGGTGGATTATCTTAGCATCTTTCTTGATTTTGGTATGGTCTTTTACTCTTATGCTATCATTATTTCAAGTCAAGGATTGTTGTGCTAAGAGCTAGGTGGGAAGTATAAGGGCTACACCCCACCATAGTCTTCATCATTTTATGTTTCATGATATTGGTTAAACAAGGGTTTGCTAAAGAGAAGTATAGGGCATACACCCTCTTAGCTTAAACCTAGCTAAGAGAAACTTGCCTTAGGAAGTAAGGCTTGCCCCAAGGAGGAAGCTTCTCTAGCTCTTTCTTTATTTGACTCCAGTAACCCAATAGTAAAAGGCACTAGTCATATATTTTTGCATTGGAGATATAAAAATCATTGCCTTGGGAAACAGTGAATTTTTTTGGTCTTTTGAAGGTCTCTTGCTTGGAGTTGGTTTGCCTCGTTGAGAGGAGTCTTCACCCACTAGGGCATCCCCTCTCTACCAACACTCTAATTTATGTTACAAACTTTAACCTACAACCAATAGGGCTGATCTAACCTAGATAAACTTCTTCATAACCTCTAAACTAACCCTAGACTAGCTCTTAAATTTTGCACACTAACTCTACTAACTAGAAACACCTTTTTGGGATGCTGGTATCTTTTGATGGTGTAATTTGCTGATAAAAATTGAATGAAATCTACAGCCATAAGACTACAATTTTCTGCAGAAAATACTAGTTTACAACAACCTTTATTCAGCCTTAAAGTGCCATTTTTTTTAGTCATACTTGATTGCCATACTCATTGGTAATATTGTTGATTGATCTCATGCTTTACATACTGATTTGAATGTCTTACTTGCTGATATAAAAGCTGTCATCTATTGCTGCAAATTGAGACAACAACCTTAACTTGTTGATTACTACTAATATCATTACCAGTTGGATTGTTTCATCTCTCGGGTAGGTACAATCATCGGAGAAGTACTATACATGTGAGGCAACAATCATTTGACTTACAAGGCATCTTTTTCCATATTTCACTCCAGCAGACTTGACCTCTAGGGCTTCCTTCCATCTCTCTCATCTCCATCTCAATCCCCTAGGGTCTCTTAGATAAGCCTTCCTAGAGTGACCTAGTCACCTTCGAAGTAGGACCTACATCAAAGTGACATTAGGTGTAGGATTCCCAAGTTTTAGCACTTGCTTTGTGGTTGGGTAGGGCTTTTGCCAACCTACAACTTCTTCTATAACATTTGCCACAATAGCTAGAAAGTAAATGAGAAAGACAAGAGGGCTTTGCACCAAAGCTTATTGATGTTCTCTTGAGCCTCTAGTTGTCAATTTTGGGCAACACCTCCTCTTTTTGTGGTGAAAACTTGCATAAAAACAACAAAAAGAAAGCTATTTGGAAAATGTTAGAAATCCTTAAAATATGTTAGTTTTATGTTAGCATATGTACAAAATTTCTGAAAAATAAGGATTTGAAAATTGGAATTTTTAGAAAGATTATGATGATTATATGTTCGAAAAATAAAGCAAATAAAGGGCTGAAATTAAAACAAAGAATTGATTGAAACAAAATGAAGCCTTTGGAATTCCTCCTCCAAACTTTGGCAACCTACAAATCACATGAAACCCTAACTGCAATGAGGCAGAAGGTGAGATCCTTTAAAGGGCTTATACAAAAATACTTTATGAAACTCTAATAGAAAATCATAAAATCTCTGGTTATCTATAAAATACTTTGTAGGTTCAACAAAGAGTAAAGCAATGTGAAGCGAGAATAACAAAACCTACAATGTTACCTCACCAAGAGCAAATATCACACAAGAGTAGCCAATAGAACCGAGAATACACCATGAAAGCACCATGAAAGCACCAAAGAACACCAAGAGATCCACCGAAGATTCACTTTATTGCTCCAAGAAAGGTTGCCAAATGGCACCAAAATTACAAGAGAAAATGGGGAGAGAATGAGAGAAAGTGGGGATATATTTTGACATCATAGAGATACTGTGAAAACTTGATATCAAAATGAGGAAGGAGGCTTCCTTTTAAAGGAGGGAGAGGCGAGACCCCTCTTGGATAGAGTTACACATGTCACCCATCCAAGAGAGAACAAGTCAAGGAGGGTGCACTTTAGGGTTTTGGTAGTGAGTTAGGTTTGAGGGGTGATGTGAAGGGAGAAACCCCCTTTCCTCTTGTTCAAACATGAGGTTAGAATATAGGAAGGGTGCACTTAGGGTTTTAGACACTTTTTCACTTTAATTTTTACTTTCCCTAAGTTCATGAAGAAGGGGCACACTTTTCACTGGGGGCGCTTCACTTTTGGTTGTTGACTTGAGTATGGGGGCCTTCGTGGATTCCTCTTCCAACTTAAAAATACATTAGAAATCATTTTCCCCCTCTCTCTTGACTTTAAACATTTTTACAATTTTTGGCTTTTTACCTTAGCCAATTGACTGTACGACTTGATTGACTTGGACTCTTCATGGACAACGACCTAGCAAAACTTGTCCAAACAGAGGCTGAAACTTGGTCCAAGGGTGTAAGGGATCATAAGCCATTTGATTTGAGTACTCACACCGCTATACAAAATCAAGGACCAAATTTTTTATTTTACATAAAAAATAATTAAAATTTCAATTTAAGAAAATTTTAATTATTAAAAAATCTACCAAAACCTAGCGAATTCATTGGAGCTACAGGAGACATCTAACATGGTCATTTACAACATCTTTAGACCTTGATCCACTACTTGGGCTCGATCATTAGAACACCTTTCACCACTTTGGAGGATTATTGAGTGAACAACTCTATTAAAAAATCATTTTGAAAGAAAGCAAGGTTAATTACTTGAGGAAAAAACACTTTCGATGAAAGGACTTCCCTATTGATAAAGTCCTAGGAAACTAAATTATTTGACCCATGATAACATATTAAAAAATTATACCACGCAAAGGAGCGGACATTCCATAGACAAAGAAAGAAGTGTTGGATGAAAAAATTGTTCTGTTGAGCCATAAGTCTTCAACTTTGTCATGACATGAGGTCATATATCTTCATGGTACATGACATTGACACCTAGTTGAAATAGATGGTCAACGGTTCTAGTTGTTGTCGGTTCAATTAGTTTTTGGTTTTGGGGTTGACGGTTCAGTTAGTCAGGATTCGATAAGATTGGACTATACACGGTTTCTTGTTAATTATATGTTTTATTAATATCCATAAACCATCATGGTAACTTCTCATGATGATCTTTGATCATTGTGATCATTACTGCTAATTACATTTCTTAATTGCCTCTTATATTTATATATGTAAGAACTTTCAAACTTAGAAGGTTCATTATATTATCTCTTGTTGATTTAGCATGAGTGGTCCAATTGATTACTTTGGTCATGACTCATTAATGGATCCCAAATAATATTTGTCTTTTATAAAATAGCATTTATCTTTAGCATTCCACCATGTAGTCTCTAAGCTTGTGAGGCATTGTATGGATCAAGCTTGCGAGGGAGCGCCTCACCCCATTGAACCCGCTCCTGAATCGCGCTACTAAGGGGAGCTTTCAGGGAACGCGCTCCCTCATGAAAATGCGTTCTGTTTTTAAGGGCTCGAGGGGCGTCGGGGCTTGAACCTCCTTGGGACTCCACTGAGCCAGCTCATGAGGAGGTAAAGTGGGTTTTTGTTTTGGAGGAGGTCACTTGAGGAAGAGTAGCCTAGGAGTTAGTGGGAGTTAAAACACTCTTTCCTCTCCCATTTCTCTCATTCTGTTCTCATTTCATCCATTTCCTCATCCATTTCTTTGCTAAAGAGGGTTTTGACTCTTGAGCAAAGAACAGGCCGCCCCCTCGAGAACTGGCTCGGTCAGCTCCCAAAGGGGCGTTTTTAGAGAACCGCTCCCTCATCAAAAGCTGGCTCCCACGGTTTTGGGGGGCGCTCAGCGTCGAGGGCAGCTCCTGAGATGCCTCAATGAGAAATGCTCAAAGGCAGCTCCTCGAAATGCTCCTGAGCCAGCTTCGTGAGGGAGGAGGAAGTGAGTCATTTTTTTTTTTTTTGGGAAATGACTCATGGGAAAGGTAGCCTAGGAGTTAGCTAAGACTACTAACACTCTTTCCTCCATTTCTCTCATTCTATTTCACCTTTCACTCCCATTTCTTTGCTAAGAGGGTTTTGACTCTTAGAGAGTTCTTGCTAGTTCTTGAGGAGGGTGAAGGAGATTGAAGGCTACCATTTGTGAGAGCTTGGAAAGAGATTGAAGGCTACCATAGTCATATTCAACACATTGGAGAGTTAAAGAGGTAGGCTCTTGGTGCTTATTTTCTTTCTTGTTTGTTTTTTTAAAAATGCATGTGTTGTAAACTAGTTTCTTCTCCTGCTCTTTCCCATTCCTCCTCCCTCATTCTATGGTGTATTATCAGAGACCCAAGGTTCAACATTCATGATGTTGATGTCAATGTGTTATTATCCATTTTGGTTTCCATTTTTTATTATAATGATGGTGGTGGGAGGTTCCGTGGGCCTAGGCCTACCCATGATAGTAGATGAAGAAATAGAAGTGGACATCTGTGAGGAGAGGAAGAATGGAAGGGATGGAACAGTAGAAAATGCTTGGTGATGGTCGGGATCCCCAAAATCAAAGATGGGGTACACCTGCAGGAAGTATGTCACTAAAACTGCTGGAGAGGGAAAGGGGTGGAGCAGGAAATTTACTATGCCATTGTCATATAGAATACATAGGTTCCTATACCCATGTGAAAAAGCATCTATGTGTAGACCCTGTCTTTGGGATGAAGGTAGAATATAGGAATCAAATCCTATGTGAGTGTCGATTCAAAAATGAACTTAAATCTGAAAGGAGCTAGGAGGTAGCACAAACAAAACCAAAAGACCAAGAAGTGAACCTGAGAATAAATGGAGATATTCATTGGTCAGCGCACATCCTCCCATGCTAGTGCATTCACGCCTTCATCTTCACCTAGAGTCTTATCATAATTCCTTATTGGGTTGTAGAGATGATGTGGATGCAAAGTTCTGAGGACTCTATATGCATGTGGTATACCATTCAATGTTCTTAGCTCACCATATTGGCATGAAATGGTCCAAGCCATCCAATAGATTGCCCCTAAGGTTATAGAATTACACAGGGTATGACAAAGCTAGAGCGAGTGGGACAGCCAGGGAAAGAGCCAAATCCAAGGTGCTCTAGGAAATTTACAAAAGAGTGGAACCAAAATGGGGTATCAATTGTATCTAATAGTTGGAAAAATGTGAAAGGCAAACCATTGATAAATATTCTTCTTGTGTCTAAGAGTGGTGATATCTTCCTTTCAACCCATGACTAATCAGATCAATACAAAAAGCGAGGATTAATAGTTAGGATGCCTTGCTTAAAACCATTCAAGATATTGGGCCCTACAATGTGTTTCAAGTCATCACTGACCATCTTTGCTAATTGTAAAGTGACCGAACAATCATTAAAGATAAGTACCCCAATATATTTTGATTGAGTGTTTGGTTCCTACAATGAACCTTTTGATGCATGATATCATTAAAATGAAGGACCATGATTATAGATGGATTGGTGCTTTGTACAAGAGAGGAAGAAGATGATAAGATTTATTACCTATCATACCATGGCCCACTTCATTTTCCATGATCACTCCAAGTTGGAGTTACTAAAGATTACAAAGACAGTTGCTAGCTATTATCTCACCTTGGTAGTTTGTTGAAGGTAAAGAGGCATTGGCTAGTATGGCCTCGAGTGATTCATGGCGGGATCTAAAAGACAAGGCTACAACCATATTTGAGAGAAGTGACTTTCAAGAGGTGGAGGACACAGTTCTTGATGGCCATTTTTGGCAGCAGGTTCAGTTTATTCTGCAGTTCAACAAACCCATTTACATTATGATTGATTTCGCAGAATCTGGTCAGCCAGATGAGATTGGAAAGTGTATGGCGGATGGACAACATACTAAAGCCATACAAAGACATTGTAAGAAGACCAAAGGATGCGATCTTGTGATCATATCCATAAAATTGTGGTCAAAGGTGGGATAATTTGAATGTTCCCTCCATGCCTTGGCATATGTCCTTCACAATATTATTCTTCATCTTGGTTGGCCCAACCAGCACTTGGGAGTGGGGAAAGGAGAAAACCACACAAAAATCCAGAGGTGCAAAATGGACATATGCTTGCATTGGTTAAGTTAGTACCTAATGAAGAGGAGTGTGCTCAAATACGAACCAAATTGAACAAATACATTAGTGAGCATGGAGTCTTTGGTAACTTGCATGCAACCAAAGATAAAGACAGGTTGGGTGCTATCGAAAGATGGAACATGTATTAAAGCACCCCATGCCAAAATTTGCATAAATTGAGGTGAAGGTGCTTTCTCGGTGTTAGCACCACGTCTTCTGAGGTGTTGGGAGCACCTATAGCTTCATCCAAAACATGACGAGAAACAACCTGAATGTAGACCGAGAAGAAAGCTTGGTTTATGTGCATTACAACTTGAGGTTGTTGTCGCATTATTGTGATGCAGAGGGGAATGCTTTTTGTAAAGAGATATGACTTGGGATAACAATCCGGAGAGACTAATTTCACGGGGATGGAACCTTGTTTAGAGGAACCTTTTAGTGATCATGATGGCGATCATATCCTAGAGGAGACATGCCACCCCATCCACTACAAGGGTTTCAGATTCATCAGTTTTACGGTTTACCTTTATCTACACAACATCCATTGTGTCCGTGGGGGCCATTGAGAGGCTGCTGAGTAGGTGTTTTCGATCACTTCCACCCATTCCTCCTCTTATTCAAAGATCACGGAGAAGAAACTAGAAGTTTCGTGGCAAGAAAAGAAATCTTAGAGCATAGTACTTAGTACTTACTAGATCTCTTTGTTTCATGTTTAGAAGTAGTCTCTAAAACTTGATACTTTATCTTGAGTCTTGACTCTTTATTATAGCTTGATACGTAAGCAGTAGAGATTGTGAAGTTATGAACAGAACATCATATGACAATTTACCTTTGAAGTTAATAATGAAGTTGATGTTATGATGCTTTAATGATTGATGTTATGATGCTTTTATGATTGATGTTATAACTATGATGCTTTAATGTTGGAGTCCACATATGTTTATGATTGATGTTATATGTGTAGTATGCTATGTACTATGTAGGATGTACTAAATGGTTGATTCTTTAATGATCATCGATTCATCACTAATCAATTAGTTAAATGATCTTATATCTATGTTTTCATGTTTTTACAATTGATTCAACGTGCGTATGTTTTATATATATATATATATATATCAAAATATATATTTTTATGTATTATATACTTGTCCCAACGCTCATCGGGAGATTTTTGAAAATCTTCTAAAACTCCCGTCAGCTCAGCTCTGCTCATCCTTGACCCTTGCTCTTGAGAGGGTTCTTGCTAGTTCTTGAGAAGATTGAAGGGAGATTGAAGAGCTTGGAAAGGGAATATTGAAGGCTCCCAAAGGGAGATTGGAGAGTTTGGAAGAGAGATTGAACTTTGAGGCTACCATTTTGTGAGGCTTGGAAGGGAGATTGAAGCTATATGGTCATATTCAACCACCATTAGAGAGCCCTTGCTCTTGAGAGGGTTCTTGCTAGTTCTTGAGGAGATTGAAGGGAGATTGAAGAGCTTGGAAGGAATATTGAAGGCTCCCAAAGGGAGATTGGAGAGTTTGGAAGAGAGATTGAACTTTGAAGGCTACCATTTGTGAGAGCTTGGAAGGGAGATTGAAGGCTACCATAGTCATATTCAACCACCATTTTAGAGCTAAAGAGGTAGGCTTTTAAAGCCCATTTTTCTTGCTTGTTTTTTTTTATTTTTAAATGCATGCGTTGTAAATTAGTATATTATGCTATGTTGAATATTTGAGTAATTTATTCTCCTACTCTTTCCCATTTCTCCTCCATCATTCTATTGCAGGTAGCAACTTATTATCAAGAGCCATGGTTCAACATTCATGATGTTGATGTCAATGTGGTATGCCATATTGGTTCCATTTTTTATTATAATGATGGTGGTGTAAAGTTCACGTCGAAATACCCATGATAGTGATGAAGAAATAGAAGTGGATAGCACATACCAAGGAGAGTAGGAAGGAATGGAAGGGGATGAAGACAATGAAAATGACAGTAATGATCATGATCCCCAAAAAGGCAATGACAGGTACACACCTCTGTGGAAGTATGTCACGAAGCTTAGTGGAGGGAAAGGGGGTGGAATAGGGAAATTTATATGCCACCATTGTCATAAAGACTACACAGGTTCCTATACCCGTGTGAGAAAGCATCTATGTGGGTCTAT